>JAUZST010036088.1:0-27898 GCA_034779995.1 Parotocinclus haroldoi | reverse complement strand
ATAAATATAAACACATACACTTTTGCATAATGTATATACAAAAATAACACACCAAGAAAGAGTTGTTGGAATTTAATTTAACTTTATATGTATAATTGTAATGAAGATATATGTAAATGATTACAGTATTGCATGAATAGATTCGGTTATTGGGTTTTGTTGAAAGGATGGTCTACAGTCATGGTAAAAAGAGAATTGCATAAATTTGGGCTTTCACAAAGTTTGCTGCATCAGTTTTTATGGTGCCAATTTGTATTAACTCTAAACTGGAAGTGAGATTAGATCGCAAAATCATTCCCTGACATGAAAATGACCTAATTACAAAAATTACTGCATTCCAGTCCTACAAAAGGCCCGCTAACATAATTTAAGTGATTTTTTTTCCCAGGAAAAAACATTCATACGCTCTATTCATACATATGTACTGCATGGCTCTGCATATCAAGTATATTTACATACTGATCCCCTAATTCTTCTCGAGAGAGCTCCCAGTGCCTAGAGATGCCAGTACAGAAAGTGAAACCACCATAGCCTTTGTGGAAATGGTGCAAGTGAACAAAAGGGGATTTAACATGCTGAAAAATTGCTGTATGCTAATAGATCAGTGTGGGTGTTTCATTTATCTGTTCATTTTGTTCTTTGTTTTTTACATAACGAAAATTGCTTTGTTCCACCGTTATTTGCTTTGTTCCGCTGCTTTGTTCATTTGTGAGCTCAGCAATGTTACACAGTCTCCACTTGAATTGTTTTGTCGATAAACAACGTAAAACTGGCTACTGGGAAATTAGCATAATGCAAAAAAAGCATTTGTGATTTAGTAGAGATTAATAGAGTGGAATTTAAACAGGTCTGCTGGCCATGATAAGGCTTCTAAAGAGATTAATGTCAAACGGTGCACCTAATTGAAGCTTCCAGGCTGAAAACTGCAGATGGACAGCTCCTCCAGAGTAAAATCACTTGTGGCAATAGACCTTGAGCAATGGGTTACTCTAGATATTATGGACTTTAAGTAAGGGTTGAGTAATTGAGAACATGGCACTAGCTTGTTTTGCATGTACAAAGCAGTTTTACAGTTAGCTCTAAGAACAGGCTGTGAAACATTGGTAAATGTGTATATGTGTGTTTAATAGTTCCAGCCGTTTTTGAAAATAGTAGATTTATAAGGTTATAATATTTGCATATAAAACAAGACGCTTAAGTAGTTATAGGAGAAGTAATGTATCTGCCTAATCAGTGAAGTCTCTGTGTTCTCTGCTATCTTCATGCCCCCCCCAAAGACACACATTTACAGGACTTGATGAATACAGGCCAGTCGTGTTATTCATGTAAAACGTTAAATGCCTGGTCCAAGTCCACCTGTAACAGAGGCTTCAAAGAATCACCTGCAATATGTGATTAGAGCAAACAGGTCTGTCGTTGATACTGTCAGCTTGGCCCTGCACTACACACTGCAGCATCTTGACAGTAGAGTGACCTTTGCAAAAGTGTTGTCTCTGGACTTCAGCTTGACTTTAAATACCATTAGTCCAGGGCTTCTCCAAGTCAAACTGTCTCACTTATCTGCCCATAATACCATTTCCAGGAATATATCAGAGAGTGCGGGACTGCAAGCGCGGCTAATAAATCCATAGACACTGCACACAAAAAGTAGAGGACATTTAATTATGGGATATTTCATTTTTTGTGAAATATATCAGACCCCCAGACCCCCAGACACTCAGCACTGTGTCTAGAAGAAATCACCTGTGAAATTTGCACACGAAACTACAATGGATGGTTGGACTTTTTAACATTGCGTCTGACTACAGAAAAAAAGAGCAATTGGTGTCCTGGTATAGTCATAACCAGTTTGTTCTGAAAACCCAAAAGAGTTTGGACTTAAGATGCAACTCCTCAATTATGTATTTCTACTGTGGAGTCACTCAAGTTCCTTGGCTGTGCCCCATCCAGAAACTTGAGGAGAATACAGCATCCAAAGGCAGGAAATCAGAGCACAGGACTTTTTTCTTAGACAGCTGAAGACCTTTCAATTTGGATAAACCCTGTTGTTCAGTTCTACACAATAAATGAGTAAACTGTCAAAACATAAATTGAAATAAAATCTTGTTTGGATCGTCTACCTCACAAAAGCACACCAAGCTCCAGAGTATAATCAAAGCTGCAGAGAGGATAATGTACTTCCATGCACATCTCTCTGGAAACTCGAGTCCATCGAAATTGGCACACTGCGCATGCACAGTTTTTCCCCAGATCTGTGATGTTTGTTATCAGCAGTTTACCCTAAACTTTGAAGTAAAACTTGCCTTCCTGCAGCCCAAATAGCTCAACAACGAAGTGCATTTTAACACTGCTCAGCGATGTTACAAGTTCTGTTTTTAAGTAAGAATGTTAGTATCGTAGATGTCATCAGTGGTGTGAATATAATTTTACAATATTTATATTACCTGTTATCAAGTATGCCTGCTATTGTGATATGATAAGGCTACATGTTTTGTAATGCTCCCTTTATCTAGTTTAATACTATATATATATTATTTTGTATTTGCAGCAGTTTGAGAGAGACCTTAGGAGATTTGCCCGGCTGGAGCGTAACATGCTGTTGGATAATCATGCCCTTTACGACAAAACCACAGTACGTCACACACTCACCTACACATCATATATGAAAGCTTATTTTATGTGTGCTTTCACAAACCCAGAGTTTTCTCCCTCTGGCAAAAATGTAGCAGCACGCACCACAGAAAACAGTACCACTGATCCTGTGCCTTAGGCTACTCACTACAGTCCATTTGTGTGTGCCCACAGGTGTGTATGTGTATGTGTTTCAACTTATAAAGGTTAATTCATCAGTGTTATGAGACAATGTCTAACATAAGATGAAAAAATAAAAATGGAATTTAAAATGAATGTAAGGTGAGGGGCTGCAGGTTCAGCTTGGGCACACAAAGCATTATACATAAGAGCAACAAAACAGAATAACAGGAATAGATATGAATAAAACACTAACCATTGTCTTATAGTGATTTTTACGTTCCAGTACAGATGTTGTAAGTGCATAGAACTGCTTTGCCTTTCATATGCACTCATGAGTTTTGTAAATTATGGCAAGACGTCAGGATTTCCCTGGGCTTTTTTTTACCATCGTAATTACTTTAGTGCTAGTGAATAACTGTGTTAATAAAGGGTGTGTTAACAAATTGTCTTTTTACATATAACCATATATACCTTAAACCAGTTCGTAGTATAGTATACTTGTGGTATACTCAGGTGGAACATTGTAATAAATTAGATAATGACCCATAGAAAAAGGAAGCCTCTGGAATTTTAGATTGCAATAAAAATCTGCCAGTATCTCGATTCTTATCTTCGCTGCTGAAAAACTGGCCACTTATGAACAGTCATCCATACAAAGCTTTTTTTGGATTAATGTGGAGGACTTTTATAGTAACTGTAATTTGTTAGAAATGGTAATAGCAGTCCTATATTTTAAGGCTCTACATTTAGCAAAAGTTACTTTGGTAATGAGGGACTAGCTAAGAAAAAACTGTGAGCTTCCGGCCGTTACAGCTCGTAATTACAAAACCAGTCTTGTATACTCAACAAAATGTCAGATTTAGGTCAATTATCATTATGTATTGTATTTTGTGTTTGACTATAATTACAGATAAACTAGATGATGTAACTTCTTTCCATTATTTCAAAGTAATTCAAATATCATGCAGAAAATATTGGGCATTCTATATTTTACAGTGTATATTATGCTTATTCTTTAATTTGTGTCGTTCTCCAATTATAGACTTTAGTCCATCTGGTTCTGTTGCTGCTTTCAGGATGCTGGTGGCAGGACAGTTTTAGCTGGTGGACTATTTTCAGTCAAGCAGTGACAGTAAGGTGGTTTAAAAACTCTAGCAGCACTTTGTTGCATGAACCTAACAATGCAACACACTTACATCACCACATTATTGTAACTGCATTGTTGAGAATGATCCACCACCCGAGTAGTATCTGACATGTGTTTGTTCTGCAGGGATCCTGACCACTAGAGTGTAACAGAGTAAACGGGACTAATAAAGTATGTAAAGAAACAGATGGACTACAGTCTGTAATTGTAGAACTACAAAGTGCAATGACCACTAAAACCAAAATAAATGAAATGCTTAGAATACCTTAAGACTTGCTCAGATCCGTTTGTCAGACGGTACTCGTAGAAGCCACAGTAAAACAAATACAACTTCTCAACTTTTATATCATGGTTATTTACTAATATTCATACTAAAGCTGACCACATAAACACTTTTTTTAAATAGACTGCATTTCTAAAAAGCTAACTACACTGTTATTTTGATGCTTATTTGTTATTTAAACACCGTATAGAATGCCAGAAAAACAAGTGCAGTTCTTTACAGAGATTCTACTAACAGAACCAATCAGGTTCAATATTTTTTATTGTAGTATTAATTCCAAAGCATTTGAGATTGTGCCTAGTGACTTTGGTTTATTTTTTAAATTCAAGTCACTGTAGGAGTCCCTGTTACAAAAGCTGCATTGAGTTTGTAGTGTTTTACTGCTAAAGCATTCTCTTAGAGCACAGTGGTCTAACATTAGTTAGTTAGGCTACTACAGCAGGGACCTGGATCCAGTCGACAGTAGTACCTTCCAGCTGGCTGGATGTGCCATGTAGCAGTAATGCAATAGCAACCCCTACTTGTTCTTGCAACATACTGATGCTAGTCCAAAATAAATTGGATTGAAATTAATTGAAGAATAAATACATAAATAAAAATGTTAAAGAAATCAGAAATTCAGCAGTTGTCCATTACTGTATTTGTTCATTGTTTTAATGTCTTTAATCAGCACGACCTCACACTCCACCTGTATGAGTTCTCATGTCCTCCCAGTGTCCACGTGGGTTTACTCTGTGTGCTGGGTTTCCTCACATCATCCAAAGACATGATGGTTAATCTCTTTAAATTGGTTCGGCGTGAATAATGACTATTATGGATGCAAGTTTGTCCTGTTGCAAATTTATGCCATAATCATTGCCCAACCAACACTGTAATATTCAACAAGGCAGTTACTGTGGCTCAGTGGTAAAAGCCATTTGATTGAAACAGCAGTTCCTAAAACCCTAGGTTTAAATTCCAGACTGGGATTACACCCATTTAATTCTCCCAAGATAAACTCTTTTGGCTTCTTTGCTCTTACGTGTATTTATGCCTCTTTTCTCGTTCTATTTCTCTTAAATACTTTAAGGGGAAACATCTGAAACAGCTTCCACGTAAACAAAACATAAATGAAAATCAGCATCAAGCCTCCTGTGGTATGAAAGATCGCCCACTGAGCACTGAAATGTTCTTATGAAGAGGACCTACAGTTAAGCTTCACATAAATGCACTCACACAAAAGAGACTTCTGTGGTATGCACACACTAATGGCAGATTAAAAAGATTCTAATGCTTGCCTTAATTTAGCCATTACCTTAATTGTCAATCCCGTTTACAATGCAGCTCAAATGCAAACAATGCAGTATGCAAGCAAACCAGTTACTTAAGCTTATCTCTTGTTCAGATTTCACTCTGAACTGGGATCGTCATATATTTCAGCTGATAGTGGCCAACATATACATATGTAATGAATACCGTACTGTTTCTTCTGTAACAAATCAATCCATCAACACCTGCACACCATGGCTCCCTGTGACAGCTCAGTCATGCTGACAGCCAATCAGGAGCTTCACCTTGGGAGAATTTCTCCCAAGCTCAAAGTAACATATGTCCTGTTACAGGTGTCATCTGTGGTCACATGACAGGTCAGCACTCAAGCACATTTACAGTGGGTACGGAAAGTATTCAGACCCCTTTAACTGTATCACTCTTTGTTTCATTGCAGCCATTTGCTAAAATCAAAAAAGTTAATTTTGTTTCTCATTAATATACACTCAGTATCTCATCTTGACAGAAAAAAACAGACATGTAGACATTTTTGCAAATTTATTTAAAAAAACCTGAAAACTGAAATATCACATGATCATAAGTCTTCAGACCCTTGCTCCGTATTTAGTAGAAGCCCCTTTTTGAGCTAGTACAGCCATGAGTCTTCTTGGGAATGATGCAACATTTTTTTCACACCTTGATTTGGGGATTCTCTGCCATTCTTCCTTACAGATTTACTCCAGTTCTGTCAGGTTGGATGGTGAATGATGATAGACAGCCATGTTCAGGTCTCTCCCAGTGATGCTCATTTTGATTTAGATCAGAACTCTGGCTGGGCCACTCAAGAATGGTCACAGAGTTGTTCCAAAGTGTTCTTAGGGTTCTTAGGGTTCTTGTTGGAAGGTGATCCTTCGGCCCAGTCTGAGGTTCTGAGCACTCTGGAAGAGGTTTTCTTCCAGAATATGTCTGTACTTTATTCGCATTCATCATTCCTTCAATTGCAACCAGTTGTCCTGTCCCTGCAGCTGACCATTCCCCCACCCCCCACCCAATAGCATGATGCTGCCACCACCATGTTTCACTGTTGGGATTGTATAGGGCCTCATCACACCAGAGAATCTTATTTCTCATAGTCTGGAAGTCTTTCATGTGTTTTTGGGCAAACTCTATGTGGGCTTTCATATGTCTTGCACTGAGGAGAGGCTTCTGTCGGGCCACTCTTGCATAAAATCCAGACTAGTGGAGGGCTGCAGTGATAGTTGACTGTGATAGTGATAGGAACTTTCTCCTGTCTCCCTGCTGCATCCCTGGAGCTCAGCCACACTGCTCTTTGGGTTCTTCTTTACCTCTCACCAAGGCTCTTCTCCCACAACTGCTCAGTTTGGCTGGACAGCCAGGTCTAGCAAGAGTTCTGGTCGTCCAAGACTTCTTTCATTTAAGGATTATGGAGGCCACTTTGCTCTTAGGAACCTTGAGTGCTGCAGAATTTTTTTTTTCATAACCTTGAGCTCCTAATGCAGTTCCTTTGACCTCATGATTCTTATTTGCATTGACATGCACTGTGAGCTGTGAAGTCTTATATAGACAGGTTTGTGCCTTTCCTAGTCAAGTCCAATTAGTTCAGTTAAACACAGCTGGACTCCAATGAAGGAGTAGAACCATCTCAAGAAGGATCAGAAGAAATGGACAGCTTGTGAGTTACATATGAGTGTCACAGGGTCTGAATACTTATGACCATGTGATATTTCATTTTTTCTTTTTTAATAAATTTACAAAAAATTCTACATGGCTGTTTTTTCTGTCAAGATGGGATGTTTAGTGCACAGTAATGAGAAAGAAAATGAACTTTTTTTTATTTCAGCAAAAGGCTGCAATGAAATGGAGTTAAAAATGCAAAAGGGTCTGAATACTTTCCGTACCCACTGCACGTCTCAATCTCAGAAATACTTCAAATTCTCCCTTGTTTGTCACAATCTACATAAACATTCTCACTTATTTGCTCTGTTTTTTGTTGTTTTTAACTTGCATTGTATTTGCATGTGCCAGTCTAAACATTTCAGGTCCAAATTAGAGTGCCTGGGTTGCGCAATTGCATGTCTAGAAGTAATCTTGATTTTTTCACCACTCATATAAGACACTTATTAATTCTACCAGACCTTCAGTTCAGCACTGTCAGTCTACAATTATGGACACAACAAGTGCTTAAACTTTTCAGCTCACTAATTATCAAGGGTGTCATAAGCCAAATCAGAAGCAGGGAGAAACAGCTTTCTGTTGAGCTTTGGCTTTCCATGACTTGTTTTCTTTATCAATAATTCTCACAGAAGAAGGAAAAATGATTAACATTGTAACACATTTAGTTTTGTGTGTGTTGCTCTTTCAGCCCGTGATAGTATGTAGTATCATGCTTAATTGTTAAGTGTTTTATTTGGTCTAAATAGTGTGCGTTATAAGGGTGATGCTGCATTGCTTGTCTGTCATACCTCTGGTTATTTGTATGTCTTTTGGTTTATTCTGTCTGCCTTGTCGCAGGCTTCTGGTTAAGTAAGTTTTCTTACCTGCACCTCCATTCTAGGGAATGTGTTCTGAAAAATCTGTTTAAATGGGTTTAAAATATGGTGTTCTGTGATTTACAATATATACTGCGTATATACTTGATTGATGATAAATTAATCTTACAATGGATTTGTCAGAACGTATCCACATCATTAATAAGACTAATCACCATGAACACAATTCTAAAATAGTTTATAAAATGCATTTTACGGTCAAAACCAAAACAAATGAATACATGCCGTGCGAGCTCAAAAGAAATCTCCAAATGTTATCCAAATACACACATTTTTAAAAAACTTTTTTGCTTTGCACTTCAACTTTTATTTCTACCTTTTGGTTCAAATGACAGAGCTAATGCAAATAAATGTATGTGCTTTATTTTTGGAGTTATTTTTGAAGATAAAAATCTATTTTTTAAAAGCTATTTACAGCCGTCTTTTAAAGCGGTCATTAAGAGCCGGTGACCTTAACAGCTAGTCAAGCCTGTGGATCTAAGAGGCAATGTTCATCTTATGTGTAACCTTATCTGTCATTAGTGTTGCTAACTTATTGGTGTTAGTTGCTATATTTAGTGACTGTTGAAGCCCGTCTAGCACGTAGCAACCAATCTAGAAACCTTTTTTGAATAAACCTCAGCTACTTCCTATAGAAGAAAATAAACTAATCTGTCTGTGGGTGAGAGGCACAGCTTTGTAGGACAGAGCAGCTTTCATGCTGCACTTTTCATGCAGCTGTTTATAGTTTAACTGCGTTCTTAATTTTTTGAATTTCAATACAGTTATAAATAAGTACATACTGTTGCTCTTTTAAAATATACGCATAGTTTTATTTCTAAATATAAAAAATTTGTTTTTGTCCTGTATTGCAAGTAATAGAGAAGCAGCTGGACTGATAGGCATAGGCAGCATATGTACATAAGACTTATTGGAGTAACAAACATGCAAATTAGCACATTGTCATTTTTCAAGCAGGCTTTATCTGTTTTAATTGAAAAAAATGCCAGTTTTCTGCTTGCTAGCTCATGTTTGGCCTAGAGTCAGTTCTGACTAAGTTGATATTTATCTGTTATAGGGTTAGGCTATATAAACTGTTTGACGTTCATTAGTTGAGTTTCTGTTTAATCTGGCTGATTTTTCATGCTGTTGTTAATGCTGCCTATCAAACAAAAGTATCAGTCGTTTCAATAAGTTGTTAATAACTTGTGTTTTCAGCATTACCTGTAATGCATTTACATGCATTTTCATTTGCATGCGGTTTTCTTAGGAAGGAAATACTAATTTAAATGCAAACTAAATTAGTAACAAAGTTGCTAATTTGCTGCATGTTTTGAATCATGCAGTTTTTGAGGTGAGGAGAATATAAGAAAGTAACAAGAGGAAACTCGCTTTTTTAAAACCTCACAGAATGTGTTAGCTCAAATGTTATCTTTGATTAAAATCAATTGTTTCTTTCAGTATATTCAGATGGGACCTGATTCAGTGTAGCAATATAGTTAATGCAGACCTGTCGTTAAGCTCAGGTAAATGCAATTGGTTAGATAAAAGACACTCATGCATCATGCGCACACTAATAGGTAACATATGTGTATTACACACATGACTGGGCAGAAAATAATTCGAATGGTTTTCTTAATTGAGTCCTTTGCGTATTTGAAAGTGATTCCTCTTGCAATGCTACTAAAATGCAAATAATGCAGCATGCAAGCAAGTCAGTTGCTTATATTCTCTTCTTCCTGTTTTTAACACATCCTCTTTATTTCCTTTTGCACTGAGGCTGATGTAAATTTGGCCTTATAATTGCCAACATTAACATTTAATGACTGTTACAGTTTTTTTATTCTTTTTCTTTTTATAACAAAGTAATCCATCAGTGTCAGTATTCTGTGACAGTCCAGCCTTAGACATGCTGACAGCCAGTCAGAATCAGCGCCTTGGGAAGTTTCCTCCAATGAGCTTAAAATAACATAATATGTCCTGTCATAGGTGTCGCATGGCAGTCTTATCAACATGACAAGTCTTATCACCACCTTGCAACAATTTACAACTCAAGCAAAAATAGATAAATGATTTATAGAAAGACTATAACCATAAACTATGCCTTCTGTTTCTCAATTTTTCTTCTGTTTTATGCAGTCTATGTGTACATTTTATTAAACATCAGTATTAATATTTCAGGCCTTGTTCAAGCCTTCAGCCATGCAGTATGCAATACATTTCAAAACTCAATGTCCTTGTGCAGGACAGTTTTCGCCCAGTGGTTAAAGTAATGGATTCTGAGATGGTCAAGGTTCAAGCCCCAGCATTGTCTAGCTGCCATTGTTGTTCAGTAGTGCCTTATTAAATATTTAAGTTTATCACTACAAAGAAACAATAAAGAAAATGTCTAAAACTGCTATAATATACATATTATTAACATAATAATGGTCATAATAATGGTATACTTTTTGTCTCACATTTGTGAGTGTCACTGAAACTGCACATCACTATCTGATCTGTTTTAACCCCAATTCCAGTGAAGTTGGGACATTGTGTAAAACATAAATAAAAACAGAATACGATGATTTGCAAATCCTTTTCACCCCAGAGCGATCAGTGAGGCAGTTTATATTTACCGCTTAATTTAGGACTTGATGGCGAACACCTGCTTTTTCCCCTATTTAAGGGGGATTTTTAGCATTGTTCGCTGCCAGGTCATTGAACTCGCTGCGCACCCAACCACCGGTGCGCAAACGCCTTGATACGCTGTTCGTTAGTTCCATCTTTATGTTCAGTTGGTAACATCCGGGAGAGTTTAGAGCTAAAGGATGTGTACGAAGGAAACCTCAGAGGTATTTAGCCTTTTTAGGGAAAGATCCAGGTTTCCCCTTTCCGTTTCAGCCCAGCTCTGGGAGACGTCCCGAATCGGCACCTCATCGTGCTTTAGGCATGCTCGCCCACAGTCCTGTATGGACTCCGCCGCTTCATTATCCGGCAGCTGATGGCACCCAGGAGTCGCGGCTGGTAGGGGCTAAACCCCAGACCCGCGACTCGTGAAGCTCGCTTCCTGGGTCCGCGGCCGGAGGGGTCACCATATGCCGCTATAGGGTTGTTAATGGCTCCGAACCCCATACCCCGCCATAAAGGGCAGCCCCCTGGCGTTCAACCCGCAGTTATTTGGGCATCGATCCCTTTGGGATGCAACTTAGCGACGCACGCTTTTCACCTTTTTAGTTTTCATGCGTTGAGAGCCTTTCGCTCCTTTTTTCCCATTTCAGTAATGTTATATATTATTTCCCTATTATTATTATACACTGTGGGATCCCTCAGTCCGGCATACTTGGGTCCTAACACATATCGTAACAGTATGTTTGGATGCTTGGTCACAGTCTTATGCAAAATAATGTACATATGCATTTTACCATGTATATTTCCGTGTATGTTTTTGTTCCCATTCTTCTAATGCTGGCTGCATTCTCCTTAACATCTGACTGAACATGGCTCTTGTGTTCAATGAGCTCAGACAAGTAGTGATTTAGTACTCTAGTGCGGTCTCCGTCTCAAGACCTTAAATGGGTGGTCTTGGTCTTGTATTAGACTTATCTGGAATCTGTCTTGTCTTGGGGTAAAATGGACCTGCAAATTGTGTCTGAGACCAGCTGACTCCAATACATCCATCTGTCACCCCCGTGCTCAACCTGCTCTGTTTTACATTACTATGCTATATATTAATAATAATATATTATTATATAATTATAACTAATTATTTTATTGTTATGTTTTCACATTTAATAATAACATGCATGTTCTTTATTTAAACTTTTATTATGTAATGAATGCAAAGTGTTTTAAAAACGAATTTTTTTTTTTTCAGTTTTCTCTGATTTATTCCTGAATGATGGAAAAATAATCTCATTCTGGTTTTGGTCTTGTTTCGGTCTCTCAACAACTAAATTTCTTGGTCTTGACTCAAATACGATTTGTTCTTGACTCGGCTCTAAAAAATCTTGACTACAACATGACAGACAAGTCTCTTGCAGATCAGTCTGAAGCATGCACTAGCACAATCTCTTGACCTGCACCGCAAGTGAATTAAAAGGCAAAAATGTAAAGTCTTGTAATGGCACAGAGTACTGTTACAGGAAAATTGTCTGAGCCATTAACCTCTCAGAAACGGATTATTTCCGAGTAGCATCCAGATGTGTGGGTAAGGGGTGCTGCGATACTGTAACTGTATTAACTGAGTAAGTGTTTGGAACATTAATAATGGATTGGCCTATCAAAAAGACTCAAGAAAGTCCCTCTAAACATGCTGCCCATACGTTTGTCCATTTCGTTAGCCACACTTCAGAATGCAAAGCCATGTATCATTTATTGCAGGTAAAAAGTGGATTTATTTTGCAGTGTGTTTTGTTCTGCTGCTGCCATGACAAATTATTGGCAAATGAAAACATTGAAAGTTCATATTTTCAGTAAACACTTATATGACATGTCAAAAAGTTTTTTTTTTGTGAAACAACAACAGTGCAAGAGAGTTCAGTACATAGACATTAACCATAAGAGTAGTGCATAAAATTTTATTTATAGCATATAAAATATAATTTTATATTTAATCATTCTTAATTCCTATTCATTTAATGATGTCATTTAACTGTATTCCTGTTTCACAGAGTGTGAGCGGTCAAGGTGGTAGCCTTCATAAACTACTCTTGAAGTGGTAGCATTTAAGATCTTAAAAAAAACTGTTCGCAAAAGTTATTTGCCTGTTTATGAAATGTTCGTAAACAAAACATACAAGGTCATTTTAAGCCTATTAATGAAATGCTTGCTAATGAAAGGGTTGTAAATTCTGTTTATGAATTTCTCTACAATTAAAAAAGTACAAGCTTTTGAAATCATGTTGGTATAATAAGTTGATTAATAAACTGTACAACCTTGCACAGCTAGCATATGTTAGTCTGTTTATGAAATACCTTTAAAACAAAACTACACGCCCATGATAAGCCTGATTCTCATAGGTCTACCAACGCAATGTTCCTAGTACTTACTGAATCAGTTAAACTGTTTGCAAAAAGCTGTTTGCCAATTAGTATGCTGGTGACATGTTATAAGCAAGTGTTAGCTAGTGTTATAGAGTAGAGTCTGAGTCAAGCTCAAAACAAGAATCAGATTTTTCATCATACAAGTATATATAAAAAAAAACTGAAAACAATTTATTAGTATGTAATTCACCCTACATTTATACTTCATTATGCATAATATAATTAGTAATAGATATTATATTCAATCATAGATTTTGTAAGATGAATGTTGATTGTTATATTTCAGTCTAAGTCTAAGGCAATGTAACTTTTGCAAGCAAATGATGGTAATGATTCTGTTTCCCTTCATCTGACAAACTCTACTGAAGATCAGAGATTAATGCGATCACTAAATAAAGTCAACTGAATATAGCCAGCAGCATTCATTTTATCCATTTATATCATTTAATACGAAAACATAATAAAATCATAATAATATCAATGATGATGTTAATTATATATTTTGCAGACATGGTAAAGTGAGTGGGTGAAAATGCATACTTTACAGTCTTTAAATGCAGTCATTACTTCAAGCAATTACAATAAAGCATGTTTATTGAATGGACACTGAACAAGAAGAGCAGTATTGCATATAGTTCCTGTCAGACAATTTTTAGGCATGTACAGAGAGGACAGATTAATTCTGTTTTAATGGACTGTTAATATTCAATCATAATAGAAAAAAGTTCAGTTTATAATTAACAAAATTCAGGCAGGAGCACTGGACTCGACTGGTGCACCTGAGTTCAAGAATGAGAAAAGACAGAGACGTCTGGTTTATGGCATTGAGACTGGACTCCAGTACTAACAACAGTGGTATAAGCCTATATTCTTCTTTATCAACTGTTTCCTTGAAGTACTAGTCTATGAGATGTCTGCTTACAAACAAGAGTTATTTTATGTTACTGTGATATGATGTAGCTCCATATCATGGACAGAATTGTAAAACTAGTACAAATTCTTACTGCCACTCTGATCTCCAGGTCCTGTCCTAAAAGCACATTTGCATAGTGCACTTGACATATAGTCACATGGCTCTCTTGTTGGGGAACATATTTTTCCAAATATGCCACTGGAGTGACGGAAAGTGAAATAAGCTGTCACTTTTTGTCTAAGGGGTCCAAAGAGGGTTGACATTTTGGCAGATATGGAAGACTTAATGCAATATTTGCTGCATTTCCTTCAAAACAAGAGCACAGTCAAAGTGACTGAGAGCACTGAAGGGAAGAGATGGCAACACCCAATGTTTATTCAGTATTATAGTTAAGTATGGAAGCCCCATCACAAGAAAGTACACAATTTCATCTATCACTGGTATCTGGATACTGGTATCTCGTATATCTTGTGTGAAAGTCAGGCTTTTTCATGGTAGGAGACTGAGGAGATTTTCCATAGAAGAACTCACTGGGCACTCTGATGTGCTAGTGTGCTGCACAGTGCTGTTAGAGCTTTAATCAAGCTAATGAAGATCAATTATGCATCTCCTTGCCTGAGCTGCTGCAAGTCGACATTGTCGGACACTTTCTTTGGTCTTCTGCCCATGACCAGTGGCAGTGGTGCGACACTGGCTAGCTTGAACACTTAATTAACTTGAATAAAGTGTAGCCGATGCAACTTAGATAACGGCAGTTTTATCCGTGGTAAGTATTCTAATTGACCCTTTGTTGAATGAACTATATCTTGCTCTCTTGTAATAGGCGTAGATACAGAAGGGCATAGTTTGATGAGATTGGGTAATTGTCACATAGCAGATCTAGCAGAACCCCCTTTCCCAACCCCCAAACAAGAAATTTTATGGACTATCCATGTTGAACATGAACATGCTCAAATACACTAATAACAAGTTGAAACTTGCACAAATAACCTTGAATACCCTTGAATGTAACAGCTTTTAAAGGGAGATAATTATTGACTAATGGGAGACTTTCAGTGTTTCTTAATGTCTGGCTTCAGAGAGCTGTGTTACCTTAAAGAAGCACTTCTGTTCTCAGACCATTAGTGAAATGTACTCCTTTGAGTCCAGTGCGCAGAAATTTATTTTGGATTTTTGTTTAATTTTAAAAGTCATGAATGCATTTTTGGGAGTAATTGGATTAATGCTCCTACAAACATTTAAATCATCTTGTTAAAATAAACCTCCAAGTATATAGCCATGTAAACAGGGACAGGGTCACTGCAGCAGGACTGGGGGATCATACCCCAACTCTTTTACTCTGTCAGTAAATCATAAGTATAATTACACTGGAACTTCAGAATTCTAACTTGATTGGTTCCAGAAGGTCATTCGAAACTCAGTTGTTTGATGGAGTAATGAAAATTCTGCATTCCTGGCCCCCCAAATAATTGTTTTGTTATATATTTGTATGCAATTACTAACTGAAAGCATGAATAAGACATGTAATAACTGAAAATCAAGTAAATCTATATAGCTATTGAGGCAAACACTTTTGCCATGTGCTGTCACCGGTACAGTGGCAGAATGACTGAGAGGGTGTCTGGCATCTCACCCATAGAGTGATATGCATATGCATAATATAACAATAAAGGAAAACGATATAATACAGATAATAATGCCTATCATCATGTCATAGTTGTTGTTCTTTTTTTGGGTTCATGGCTATGGCCATACCATATTTGCCAGCAAACTCGACTGGACTATGTGCTTCATCTAAGAGCACACCACTTTGTTTAGGGTGCCTATGTTCAAAATTGGAATTTATGTTAGAATTTGGTGCCAAAACAAAAAGCAAACAGACCTTTCGATGTCCAAATTGTGAAGTGCCGTTAATAACTGCAACAGCCCTTTCAGATGAGGTTCTTTCAGCATCTCCAGGTCAAGGTCCTGTCAGTTTAGCTCACTGTTCCACCAATTGAGTGAGCAATTTCTGAGTGCTTGTTTTTCACCCTTAACAAAAAAAATCAAGCTTTTTGACTGGGATTGAGGTTTGATCATTTTGGTGAGTGTACCAAATTTGGGGGCTTTGGATACCCTTTTCATGTAATGCACACATCAACAATACCAATCTGACTGACAAATTAGAAGCTGCTGCTTTTAATGGCCACAACTAATTTATTGTCCAGGAATGCGGTTTGAGACACAGCATGTTAGGGGCGAGTATGATTTCAGAGCTGTCCATCATTCATTCAGCAGTGTGTGTATGAAAGTCGTGTGTGTGTGTGCATGTGTATGAGTAACTGTGTCCTCTACTGTTGGACTGAAGGTGGTGGATAATTAATATGTGGTCTGGACTTTGATGAATGAGGACGTTGGAGAATTTCCATCAGTTACAGACAATCCTGCTCCCTCCCTAAACAGGAGGTCTGTATGACCCTGTTAACACCTCAGAGTTTATGCTCAGCACCAAAGTTTCTATATGTGTACTGAAACATCAAAATGTGTGGTTCTGATCTTGTATTTCATTATTCAACACTGCATTCTTGTGCAGCTTGAGATTATTTGGTTAGACTTATGCTAATGCTGTATGTTCTCTCTGCTTTGTTGTGTGCGCATGTGTTTGTCTATGTTAAAGTATGTTTATGAATCACTGTGGGAACCAAATGTCCTCACAAGGATATAGAGCTGACAATTTTTTTTGCAGAACTACCATTTTCTTTTGAAAAACCAAATGATTCCGAGGTTAGGAATAGGTGTGTGTGTGCGTGCGTTCATGCTCTCTGGTAAGGTAATTACTCAAAGCCAGATGCAAGTCTATGATTAATAACCCAGTACTGTGTAGACTTGGGGCCGGATGTCCTAGCAGAGGGGCTAGAGCGGTATCTGTCATATAACAGAAAAAAAAAATTAATATCCCGTCATCTACACAGATCCCTCACTAATAGTCTCCACTGAGAGCTCATATCACCTAGCGGATACTCAAAATTACATCCAAATTCAACTGCTCTAAGCAGACAGGATAGAGAACAGTGGTAGTTAAACTGTGGGGGATGGCCCAGCTTGACGGATTGTGATGGGTGAAGGAGAAATTCTGTAGGGAAATAAGCAGAATGTATTGTTGGCTGAATTCTTTTAATAGTCTATTAAAGTTTTTAAGTATACAGTTGAACTGTACTCCACACGGTTTTGACCAGTGGCATAGCAGAAGCAGTTGTTTTATTACTTCTTTATGGGACAATTTCTGCCTCATTCCTGTATATTAAAATCATTCTACCCGCTTTCAGTGAAGTTGAGCACAGTATTGTGATGCAAGGGACTTAAGGACTGGCTGTTGTTGCTCTTATCTGTGCACTGATCAATACCCTACTCCAAAACATGAGGGGTCCTTAAGGGATATTTCATTTTGTAAAATTTCCTAATTTTTTGTGAGAAGAATATGACTGTTCATTAACCACTGTGCCACCATTGCATGTACAGCGTTGTGGTATTGATACTGTGGTACTTAAAGGCAAAGGGTTTAAAGGCAAAAACATAAAAATAAGTAATTTTCCAAAATATGAGTATGTCCATTTAGAATTTAAATTGAAATCAGTAAAACTTGGTTTTGGCTGAAATTGGTCATTTTACTCTATAAATATTTTATATAGCATTATATAGAAATACTGAAGAATAAACAGGCCTGAATGTCCCCCTCATAGTTATCCTAGGCAGCGCAGTAAGAATAATCCTGAACTAAAATAGTGATTCAGCTTTAGAAGTGCTTAGGGAGAATTGTTTATCTAGCTGTTCAAATTCATCACTTTGGTGTGTACATAATCCGATTTAATTATATAAAGATGTGTGTTCTTGCAAGCAGTTTAGTAAATGAAATGTGACATGGTCATCTGTAGTCAATGGTTCACTGTTAGATTACCTTATGTACTGTTCTCTAGCCATGGCTGACCCAGAGTCAGATCCTGAATCTAAATAAAGAGAAGCATTGATTATCCGGCTAGTGATTCTGTGTACAGTGCAGCCCTGTTATCTGAATACTGAGTACCTCTTTCCATAAAAGTGTTTAGATAGTGATATTTGGTTAAATGAAGCCCAGTATCTTTTATTTCCTGTGGGAAAAACCCAACCTTATTCCTGTATATTAAACCTAACTTTAATGATATCTGCATAATATAGTTGCACAGGATACTATCTCATTTATTCTACTGTTGTCCTGTTATCTGCGGCTTGGGCAGGATTTCATCTCTTTAATGAGTAGGGTCTTACTCTATCTACTAATGTGTATATTATCAGCTGCCCCACAATGTGTTTCTTTAAGCTCTAAACACTGCAATATAAACAACTATTACCTTACAATTACCCACTGAAAAAATGCCAGATCAATAGCTTGGATAGTGAGTAACGAGATTAAACACTCCATACATTTTAGAAGGAATTTGGATAGTGGGGGTTTGTATAGAGAGGTTTGAGAGAAGTTCATGTTTTCAGGGTAGTTGGATGCATAGTTAAAGCACACAAGTACTAATTATAAGGTAGATAATCAAATGATTCTGTGTTGGCTGCTCAACAGTCATCAACTTATCAAACCTATATAATATTACCAGCATAGCACATTATTATGTGTTTATTTGATGTTTAGAAGCAATACAGAACTGATTTTTTTTTTACCAATAAGTCCTAAACCTATTTTATAATTTTCTCTTATTTATTCTGTAAGTTTGTCTCAAGAAATATTGTGTGGTCCAGAATTTGTTAATTCTGCTTTGTGAATTCTGCTTTCTGCAGAGTTACTGACTGTAGTCCACCTATTTCCCTATGTAATGTATTAGTACTCTTGACTTTACTCTCTGATAGTCTATAATAGGTATGAGTGTATCAGACACAGCAGTGGTGCTGGAGTTCTTTTCAATTGCCTGTGTCACTGCTGGAGTGTTAATGGCCCACCTATCAAAAATGTCCATTGTCCATCCTATAGTGAGCATTCTGTGAGCACTGATCATGGATTAGATGATGACTAAAACAAACTGTGCATCATCAGAGGAGCTGCCGTCTCCGACATTGCATACTGTAGTACCTGATCTTTGGGGGTCCTGACCATAACAGGTTTAAGGGCATTAACCAAAAGCATGTTTGTAATTGTAGAATTACAAAGTGCATCTGTATGTTAAGTGGAACTGATCAAATTGATGATTGTAGAAACAAGGTGTACTTAATAAAGTGGCCAGTAACAGATATGCTTTACTCCACTAGTACTGTTTTGCAGCAGTTTTACACCATGCGAGATATGACCAGTATGACTTTTAATGATTATTTTTACGGTTGGCTAATTTTTAAGAATTTCAGATTCAGTATGAGTTATTGTTATATTCTCTCTGCATCCTGATGTAAATCTTGTAAAGGTAATACAAACTGCACTTATGCATTTATATATTGCAAGGCAATTTTCTTGTCATTGATACTGCAGTGAGATTGAGTGTGAGTTCTGTAGAGTGTAACAAGCATAGATAGGGAATGCACCCATTAAATAATGCTAATATCAGTGAAATGCTCTCCAAGTGTCCTTATTAAACATTAAGAAAGTAGAAGCATCCAGGTTGTACTCCATTGTTAGGGCTCAGTGGTTAAGGTGCTGGACTTGAAATGGGAAAGTTATGAGTTGAGATATCAGCTTGTTTGAGCTGCTACTGCTGTGCCCTTGAGCAAGGTCTACATTCTTTAGCTGCTAAGATCAACACTTGGATAAGTGCTTCTGTTAAATTCAATAAGCCTTAGTTTTAGTTTATTTGATCAGTTTAGTGGTAAGTGGATACAGTCTTAATTATTTAATAAATTATTATTTCTTAATTATAGAAAATCTTTTACAGTCTGTGGTATCTTATTAGTTGTTTACTTGTTTACCGTTGCTGTTGTTTACTTCCCTCGCACACTGCTGAAAACCAAAAACCAGCATTCATAAGAGCATCTTTGTACTACAGACACTGAAAAGTTTAAGAATTCCCAAGAACACCCAAAATGCAATTAAGTATTGACTAAAGTTATAGTCACAAGTTTACTGTTGAAACTAAAAATGTAAATCTACTCAGTGCTTGGTGTTACTTCCTCTTTTTTCCTAAGTAACAACACTGTTTAATAGATGCTGAGATTTCATTTGACTTTTGTTTGGGTCATATGACCTTGAGCATGACAAAGTAATGTTTCATTCCTACACATACAGACAAACAGAATTGTTAATGATTTGTTAAGCACCGGAATTTAATTCCCTGCAGTTTGTGTTTCTAACATTCATGGAGCTAAGAGAACATCTATGATCCATCATTTCTCTATGTCCATCCATCTTGGATGTTTTGCTATGGATACAGAGGCTATAGTGAGAAAGAGACTTTCCCTGCTATCAGAGCTGGATCAGACAGGCAGAGCTCTGGATGGCAGCTATAAATAGATGTGGTTATCAATCTGAGATATTTAAATTGACCCACTCTTCCTGCTGTCATCTCTTCAGTCACCAGACACAGATGGACATAAAAATATTCCACAAAAACATTGCATCATATCCCTCTTTGTGGATTAAAATACAATTACAGTGGTACTTAAGGTTGTGAACATTATGAACTAAACAGCATTATATTTTTACAGTTCTAAAGGTAAAAATGACAAATTCAGCAAATACAGTGGGTACAAAAAGTATTCAGACCTCTTTATATTTTTCATTTTCTTCCCTCTTTGTTTCATTGCAGCCATTTGCTAAAATCAAAGAAGTTCGTTTTATTTCTCATTAATGTACACTCAGCATCCCATCTTAACAAAAAATCATAAGTATTCAGAGCCTGTGCTGTGACACTCATATTTAACTCACAAGCTGTCCATTTTTTGTCCTTCTTGAGATGGTTCTACTCCTTCATTGGAGTCCATCTGTGTTTATTTGAATTGATTGCACTTGATTATGGAAGGCACACCAGTCTATATAAGACTTCACAGAGCACAGTGCATGTCAATGTAAATGAGAATCATGGGGTCGAAGGAACTGCCCAAGGAGCTCACAGACAGAACTGTGGCAAGGCACAGATCTGACCAAAGGTACAAAAATATTTCTGCAGCACTCAAGGTTCCTAAGAGCAAAGTGACCTCCATAATCCTTAAATGGAATAAGTTTTGGATGGCCATAACTTTTACTAGACCTGGCCGTCCAGCCAAACTGAGCAGTCATGGGAGAAGAGCCTTGGTGAAAGGTAAAGAAGAACCCAAAGAAGGAGAAAGTTCCACAAAGTCAATTATCACTGCAGCCAGTTGGGGCTTTATGGCAGAGTGGCCTGATGGAAGCCTCTCCTCAGTGCAAGAGATATGAAAGTCCACATAGAGTTTGCCCTAAACACATAAAAGTATGACTATGATAAATAAGATTCTCTGGTCTGATGAGACAAAGATTGAACATTTTGGTGTTAATTCTAAGTGGTATGTGTGGAGAAAACCAAGCACAGCTCGTCACCTGCCCTAAACAATCACAACAGTGAAACGTGGTGGCAGCATCATGCTATGGGGGTGTATTTCAGATGTAGGGACAGGACGACTGGTTGTAATTCAAGGAAAGATGAATGCGGCCAAGTACAGACATATACAGAAAACCTCAGACTGGGCCGAAGGTTCACCTTCCAGCAAGACAATAACCTTAAGCACACAGCTAAAATAACAAAGCAGTGGCCTCGGAACAACATTGTTGAGTGGCCCAGCCAAAGCCCTGATCTAAACCCAATTGAACATCTCTGGAGAGACCTGTAAATGGCTGTCTGCCAACGTTCACCATCCAACCTGGAGAGGATCTTTAAGGAACAATGGCAGAGAATCCCCAAATCAAGGTGTGAAAAACTTGTTGCATCATCATGTTGCACCAAGAAGACTCATGACTGTACTAGCTCAAAAGGGTTCTTCTACTAAATACTTATGAATACTTATGACCATGTGATATTTCTGTTTTTCTTTTTTGATACATTTGCAAAGATTTCTACATGGCTGTTTTTTTGATTGAGATGGGATGCTGAGTGTATATTAATGAGAAATAAAATGAACTTTTTTGCAAATGGCTGCAGTGAAACAAAGAGTGAAAAATTATAAGAGATCTGAATACTTTCATACCCACTGTAAAAAAATTGTGGTAATCCCAGCGTTTCATCCTCATATACTTTAGGGAATTTTTCTTTTACACTGTCACCGTAAGTTTGCTCAATTAGTACTGTGGGCCTAGATAGTTGTGCGGCTGTTTTGAAACAATAATCTGTTGTGAAAAGAACTACCCAAGTTTGAATTTAAATGTCCTTATATTTATCTTTAGTATCCTTTAGTATTTAGTATAATTGGTCCGTTAGTATAATTAAAAATTAATTGCTCCATCAAACGACCTCAAGTCATGATATTACCACCAAGCAGAGGTCTCACAGGTAGGATACAGTTCTTATGCTGAAATGCAGTGTTTACTTTTCTCTATATTTAATTATTCTAATTCATATCCCGAACATCCATGTTAGCATTGTCTTGTTTTAAAATGATTTTGCAGTATACTTATAGATTATCCATGTGATGTAATGGGCAGTGGTGTTTTGGCAATGCTCTTTTTGGGAGTGAAATGGCTTTCTCTTGCTTGTGAACGCATGAACATTAACAAGTGTTAGATGCCTTTAATTAATTAGAAGTTATCCTGGGTTCCATAGTGAACTATTACACAACTTGCGGTTGGAGTGATTTTTGTCGGTCAACAGAGTACATCAGTCTTGAATTCCCTCCATTTGTACATAGTTTGTTGGATTGTGGAATTGTGAGGTTCAGACTGTAGAGATTATAGTGTTCTTAGAAATCTCCATTTGTCATGCCAGGAAACACATACATATATACTTATATATACATAAACACTTATTAACACTAATATATATATAAAACACCAAATCTATCAGTGCTTTAAATCACACCTTATTGTCCTCACATTAATTGAAAACACCTGTCTCTAATTTCGCCTTCAAATTAGCTTCTAGTCTGGTAGCTTCTACCTGGAAATTAACGTAAGATTGGCTCATTTTCCGGAATAATTAAAATAACCATGTATATTTTTCTTCTCATTACTCTTTGTATTCTTCAAGGCCTTATATAACAATAGTTGTTTTAGGTCATATTTTGCAAATATATACAACTCAATGGGGTTCAAAAACCTTTGAGTACCATTGTAACACACTTTATGAATGAGTGGACAATAACGTGGGAACTTTTATTTATAACCAAAAGAGTCCTTCTTTGTCATTTATGTAGATGGGCATTGCATGGAATTTGAGATTGGATCAGTTGTAAGCCACTCTGGGTAAATGTGTCTGCTTAGTGCTGTAAATGGTAAATTCCTCCCAAGGATAGCAAGACCAAAGTGTGTGTGTGTGTATGTGTGTGTGTGTGCCACCATTATGAAGGCAATCAGGAGTTTCAGCCTACATCACTGGCATACTGAACATCACACACAGGCGTTGAATGTACTACATCGAGGTCATACTCATACAATTAAGCACTATTATCTTTAATTAGGACTATTGACGCATGATGTTGCAAGGCTTTTGCCTGCCACCTTCACCCTCTCTCTCTTTGCTGCATTGACTCATTGCTTGATGTTGTGTGTGCATGTGTGTGTGATCTTTTTTTCCCTGTCTGTGTCATGCTGATGCTGCCCAGGTCATGCTAGAGGAGACTGCAGCTTTGCTTTCCTGCTATTGAATGATTGCTGAACCTCTTCCAGGAAACCTAGTGGTCATAAAAAATGGGGCTGTATGAGTCTCAGAGGACTGCATGGCCTCTTCGTTCAGGATTTTGGCAGTCAAGGGCAGAATCTCTGACACTTGCTTGGCTTTTGTGTGAATCAAAGTCCTCGGATGAACTGAGTTTGATCATTGAGATTATAAAAACCCTGCTATGACTTTAAGCTCAACTTGTTCTGTTCTACTAAATATAAAGTTTTGGAGAATTAATTTAGTCTCCAAGTTGAGCTTGTGTAGCAGAAGTCAGCATATGTTTCTTAGTCACTTGGAACTTGAGAATAGCACAAAGCTTAGTTACTGTATTCGCAGTTCTAAACAGCCACAAAATGTATTTCCTTTGCATCCTTCTTTTAAAGACCGTGATGGGTTGCCATGCCGCCACCCCCACCCCAAACATACAGGGGATAGATTATTTTGAAATATCCCCTACTTAGTGTGAGCATTATTACATAAGATATTCTGCTATGCACTGTGTGCACTGAGTTCTCAAGTTTGGGCAGTATAGTTCTGCACTATATACCATGAAATATACTGTGTATGGTGTAGATATTTGTCATCCTGGCTGTGACTGATCAAGTTATCCCAAGCACAGCTACAGCTTCAGATGGACTCTTAACTTTTTTATTTTGTACATTTTGCAACTGTGCTGTTCTGTGTGATAAAGAATTGAAGTTGAGAAGGTGCTATAGAAATGAAACTCATAAATGCAAAACAGTATTTATGTTAATTTAATTATTTATTCTATTATATTTTATGTTAAACAAACAAAGACAATAAATGTTTCTACATTAATAGATTACACCTCTCATAATTAGCTATCACAATAAACATTATAAAAGTAATAAAACATATTACTGTGGCGAAATGTTCCTCAGTACAGTGTCTAAAAATGTTTTAGTACCACATTAAAATAGCTGAGGTAATTCTGAATATATTGCTTGATGACGCTAATTGACAAAAAATAATGTACCCAGATAGAAATGTTGGATTGCTGCAAAATGTGCCATGTATTTATGTTGCAAGCACATATGTAAATGATAACAGGAGTGGTCTGATTAGACACTGGTCCTTGCCATAAGAGGGCGTAAAAGTACCTCATCTGCTGCCCTATAAAAAAGGCTCTCATAGGTGACTTTTGGGTAGTGTGTAGTGAGAGGTCCTTAACTAATAGACATGCCATCGACACATTTGCCCACACATGGGCCTGTAGATTTTCCACACTCATAGGCAGCTGAATCTAGAGTCCCAGCTGGTGTCATAAATACTCAATTGGTGATAACTCTGTTCACTCGGTAGGCCAAGGAAGTGTTGAAATCAAGTGGAGACATTTTCCGTGATGACTTGAGATTCTTATGGTTCAGTTTGCAGCCTGACAATCATTGTGTACTGATCTGGGTAAACGAGGAACAAGGGAAATTCCACGTTTCATGCTAGAAAGGGACCCAAATAGAATTGTTGGATGGCTGCAAAATGTGCCATGTAGTATTTATTTTTATCACTCCTTCAGTGATGGTGGAATCATAGCTTGGGCTGGCATCAGCGTTGGTGGTCGTACCGAGCTCCACGTTATCTGAAATCACTGACTGCTGTCAGATACCGAGACAAGGTCCTGCACCCTACAGTGGTACCCCATGCTGGAGCAGGAAGCAACTTTCTTTTCATGGACAATAATGCAAGGCCCCACTGTGCACCTTGTCAACAACATTCAGGAAGCAGGAATCGAATGCCTTCACGCTCTCCAGACCAGAATCCCACTGAACATGCTTGGGATGTACTGAGAAGACGTCTGGCAAACCATCCAAAGTTTTCCACAACACTTTTTGAGCTGGAAGTTGCCCTGGAGCAAGAGTGGCAGAAAATCTCACAAGAACTGCTGGACATTCAGATCATGTCAGTACTGAACAGTCAATGTACGACAGTCTCGTACAGTTTGAGATGCTTCTTTTCCACCCCCATGAAAATGTCACTTGCTACTCTGTCACGATAAATGAGTTTGCATCTAATTTGCATAATTGAACAACTTTCTTTTGTTGATTTTCTGATTGCGTTGTTTAACGAAATTAAATCAAATGCTTCTTTTGTTACTCTCTTCATATTCATCTTGAAATATCCCCTCATTTTTGTTAGCAGTGTATTTTTGGGAACAAAATTCTAAGACAAAATATTTGTTCAAAACAGTGCGAAAAGCCATAATTTCTTGATGTAGGCCTTCCTGGATCAAGGACTGGCCTTTAAAGCATGTTTATACACACTATAAACAAAGATGTATAATGCACACTGACAGTTTCATACCAACACTCGGAGCCTTGCATCAGTAATCTGAGTGAATTGACATGTACAATATCTAATTAGTGGAAATGAAGGATGAACATGGTGCTAATGGATAACGGAAAACAATTACATGTAATTTACATATTAATTAAATTAACTCTTTTAAAACAGCTTAATTACCATTAACTGATAAATCCAAAATTGGTATAAAAATGGCAGATGTTTGTGCGGTGACTCATACCAGTGGAATGATTGCCATGTCCCATCTCTTGTGTATCATAATTTCATCGCTGAATAAACATTAGTCAGCTGTCATTTTCAAACAGCAGAGGTAGGTTTCTTTTTATAAATTCAGTATGGCTTGCCAATATGTGCCTGGTTTTATATTATACCTGTATTAGCAAATAAATGTCTGTATAATGTCTGTCAAATAAATATATGTCTGAATATGGAACTAAATAAGTGACCCCGTTGTGCTGTGGGGACAGTTTTCTTCTATGAATAGTGTCCACCTTTTATCATCTGATGTTGCACAATGAAGTAAAAAAAAATATTCACTTTGATCAAACATTTTTATTTTGTAGGAGTGTCCTATCAGGGTGACAACATCCCCTTTACAGGGCACAGAAATTAATCTTATAGTTTTATAAATATATATATATATAAATTATATTCATCTTAATGGAGAGAACAAGGGGAGAACAAGAGGTTTCTGACCCAAGTCTCTAACATCAGCAAAACAACGAGTGAGTGAGTTTATATGCTTCACGAGGGGTGGTACAGAAGCACAGGTGCTTGCAGCTGTACAGACATGGCTGCTGCTTATGTGGAGTTTGTATATTCTCCCTGAGATTACAAGGATTTCCTTTGAGTGCACTCACAGTGCGTGGGTGAACATTTCTGATGGTCTGGACAAAAAAAACCCAATTACCTTTTGAAAAACAACTACAAAAACTAAAATATTTCATTTTGGTTACTGAGAGTAGGACTTGGTGTAGGAGTATCTTTCGATAGCTACAGCAATATTATATGACTGGGTTATATGTACCTTTTATATAGAAAATGAATCAACAACGTGGATGGACTATTTCCCATCTTTTTTACGTTTTCCTGATCTTGGTTTCAGATACACTTTCTCTTGTTCACAAAGAATGCAGGTGCTGCAAGCATAGAGGAAAGTATTCTCTGGATGGACACCAGTCCTTCACAGGGCTGGGTAGGAGTTGCTGTTGAAGTCACCTCCTCTAGCTTATGCATGGCAACGTTTATTTTATTAGCTGTAATTACTTACTTATGGGCCATGTTATTAGGTACACATATGCACCAATTATGAGTGCATGTTGCAGGTATAGTGTTTTGTGTTGTGTTGTATTGCCTGTGTAGACCACTAGTGTAAATGTTCTGTTATTTAGTGTAAACTGACGTAACAAATTAACTGAAAAAAATTAAATTTAAAACATTTCATAATGGAATGGAATGATGGCAGCAAACACTTGAGCTGGCATGGATTGGACAAGTTTGCACAAAATTTGGTGATCCATATTATCCTAGCATGAA
Organism: Parotocinclus haroldoi; assembly: GCA_034779995.1. Lineage (NCBI taxonomy): Eukaryota > Metazoa > Chordata > Actinopteri > Siluriformes > Loricariidae > Parotocinclus > Parotocinclus haroldoi. The sequence continues at coordinate 358 of JAUZST010036088.1, read as the reverse complement.
TTGGCAATATTCCAAAGCCAATTTTGTGATGTTACTGAATGCTTGATGTCAAAATATGAATGTGAGAACACGAAAGCTTGATGTAAGGGGGGACATGCAAAATACTAATACATTCTTAAATGTTTTTGTTCTTACCAAAGAATATTTATTAACAATAACAATTAACAATATTGAAATTAATGTAAATATACAACTATCGGACCTAAAAATCACACTCCATAAATTGTAAAAAAAAAAACCCTACTTCTTGGTAGAGTGTAACGACACAGTTGTATCAGATGGCAACACACACACACACACACACACACACACACACACACACACACACACACACACACACACACACACACACACACAC
>JAUZST010036077.1:0-27906 GCA_034779995.1 Parotocinclus haroldoi | reverse complement strand
GCAACAACTAACAGATCTCACACACACAGGCTCACCTAACACACACAGACATGCACACAGCTCTCATTACCCCCTCTCGCTACAAACATTTCCCCCAAAGCATGTCTTCTCCAGTCTGTGGCGCAATCCTATTGGTGGACATACTGGATAGTGGATGCACCTGGAGAGGGAGTGGCTTAGGCCACAGATTAGGGAGAGAGAAGAAAACGTGCTTGTGCACGTAACAACTTCATACTTAAAATAGGTCAATTTTATTATCTGTTAAATATAACGCAAAGTCATTATAGGCTACTATCGCCTAATGACAGACATAGGTAGGTTATAAAACCCTACTTTGTATTCACAGGATCCATAATTTCATGAAAGCAGAAAATCAATGACCATCTGTCATGTGATAAATTCTGTCATCTTGACAAAGAGTTATCATCCATTGACATCCTATGACACTTGACTGCCAATATTTCACCTAATGAGAGCACACTGTGTGTATCTGCATATATGTATGTGTCTTACAGGTAGCAGAGCAGCTGATGACCATTGCCTATGAAAATGGTGTGAACCTCTTTGACACTGCTGAGGTGTACGCTGCTGGAAAGTAAGTTTATCTTGTGTTAAATTCAAGGGTTATTTGAAGGATACATATATTGGAACTTAATAACGTCTTTAACGTACCCAATCATGCTGTCATGAATGTTATGTGCAGTATGTCAAATCATCTTTATGACATGGAAAATTAGATGTTCATTAAGGCACTCACAATATATTATTAAAAATAATATAAATAAAATAATAAAATAAAATAATAAAAATGCCCATGTGCCAGCTGTTTAAATGACTTTGATGTTCATAAACTAAAGTGGTTTAATTAAATTTTCTTAGTGACACTACAGAGAATGATTATCACTACATTATGCATGGGGGAATGAGAGGGGTGCAGGGGGTTCCAGAGCCTGTGCAAGGAAGCAGTTCATTACTTAAGGCTCAGAAGAGTTCACTGTGGCAATACAGATGGACACACAAAATCATAATATTTCCACTTTAGTTTAATGTTGAACATCATGTGTCAAACTAAAAGCAACAGGTTAGAAAATAAAACATTTCTACATCTTCAAAACATACAAAAAATGTACAGTAGTGCTTATTTGTTTTTGCACAGTTGATAAATTTCAGTTGTTATGCATAAATATGAACTACATCCTCATCAGATCGTAGTTATGGACCCTATATCCTGCGTTCCTTTGTGGCCTCACAGGCTGTTATGCACCTTGCTCATGGACTGATCTTTGTTGGTCAGCCAAGTATATATGTATTGAAATTCCTCAATTTGTACACAATCTGTGGATTGGTGGCGTCCAAACTCTTTAGAAATGATTTTGTGACCTTTTCCAGCTTTTTTTGTTTTGAAGAACAGACTTATAGCAGTACCAACTAATATTTAATATAATTGAAAAACCTGACTGAAATCAGGAATAAATCACATAACCACTAAGTTTAATACTGAATACACTTTCACATTGACAATACTTTCCGCCAAAAAGTAGGTCCACAACCAATGAGCTGTCGCTAAGCAACGGTGACAATTCTCTACCCAGCCATAGCACTAGAACCGAGGCAGATTAACCTGAGTATACCTAGATGTGCCAAGCGCTGGCCATGAACATTGTGACTCTCTGATAGTAGCGCCGTACTGGATTTACCTATGCTACTTAAAATCCCTCAAAATGCCACAGAGTCTTCAGACGAGGAAACTGCTGTTATTGTCACATCTTGCCCAAAGCAAACACATTGGTTATGGAATGTATGCTGTCTCTTTAATGATTAAGCATAATGTATTTATTTATTGATTTAACATGTGGCAAATTGTTTCCAAAAGCATACATTAAAAAGACATCATAAATTGGAAATGTTCCTTGAAATTTGAAAAATCCATCGTAGAACTGTGAAATAATTTGTGGTCAGTTCATAGTCAACCAAATTTACAAATGTACTACCAAATTTGACAGTGGAACCATGAAGTGGCCAAACTACCATCAAAAATGCATAGGAAAACTGTGAACGTTATGGTCAAACTGTGAAAGTTCACATTAAAACTGTCAAGCAATGTACAGTTTTACTATGAAATTTCACAGTACATTTTTTCCTGGGATTGCTACATTATGCTACAAAAGATTTAGAACACTACCAAGTAACATTGGTCCTAATTACAAAGCAGAATTAATAAAAAATAAAATAAATAAATAAATAAATATTTAGTTACTTATTAGGGTCAGCTTGTGTTTACTATGAAAAGTGTCAGTGGAGTGAGTGAAAAAGCTGTGCTGTTACCACAAATATCATCAGGGTGAGGACATTTCATTCTGACAAATCAGAATGTGAAACTAACCTTCGTATAAAGTTGTATTAAGTCATCCTAAAGACTGCCAGTTATGATTAGTGTGTTAGGTGTCAGTGTGATACTTGTGATGGGCATTAGATCTCCATACAGGTTGTATTTGTAGTTCTTGTGTCATGCCAAGATGGAACACCAGGTAATGTTGGTGCTGCACAGGTCCTGATATCTTAATTCCAAATATTACTCTTCATTCATGGTTACTGTTTGCATGGTTTTCCTTTGGGTATGTCAGTTTCTCCCAACAAAAGTATTAGCAGCTGGGTTTTTAATCTAATTTGCTGCCTTGTGAGAAAGTAAATAAATGTGTCATCTTATGTCCAGCACTTTATGTACTCATACCCTGTCCATGGAATTTTTCCATCTTACAGTGTGTTTCCAGGATTGACGCCAAAACCCATATCAAAATGAAGTGGTTACTGAAAAAGAATGTAATTCTGGAACATTAGAGACAAACAGTGGCAGTGGCACTCTCAGCACACAGCAAGATGGCAAAAAATCAAAAGCCTAAAATGTCAACTTCATGTCAACCTCAAAATTGATGTAGTTTTTATGATATGGATTGCCAAGACTCTATCTGACAAGTCTAACAATATCTTAATTTTTTCCTAGAGCTGAGGTAATCCTGGGGAACATCATCAGGAAAAAATGCTGGAGGTACTGTATATATCCATACATATAGTGAGTGTGTCTATGTAAGAAAATAATACTGTCTGTGCATGTTTGTGTTGTTCTGACCTCTCAAAAACACATCAAGAGATTTACTATTTAACTATTTGAACTTATTCATAGTAAGGAAGTGTGTGATTCCCTGTGGTGGACTGTCAATGGTAGTACCTTGGATCTACTTACTTTTTTAGTGTTATTAGTTTGGTATTCCATAGAGTCACCCAGAGCAAGCTCACTTAACAACAGAAAACAGAAAAATGGCAGGAAAATAAACAATAAACGTCTGCAATGACTTCCAAAATGGCCTTCACAAACAATGAGGGAATTGTAATGAACAAGCCAAGGCTGAGGCAGTTTTCCCAATCCCAAGGTTACATTGTTCTTTCTTTACTCGGATGCAGTTTTAAACATATTGCATTCCTTCGGTATGTATCCAACTGAGGCAACTGTTTACTTCAATTCTCATTGTCATATTCATTTCACCTTTTTTTTTTTTTTTTACAATTTAACTAATGTCTGTCTTTAAGCACCATTCTTTCACTTTATAATTTCTTTCACTACTTAACCATTTTAGTCTTCTCCTTTTTTTCTGACACACACATAAATATACATGCTCACACACAGACACAGTCCTTTGGCTCCCTGTATGGTCAGAGATGGTAGTAAACTCTGGCTTGAAATGAACTTGGCTCTCTTGACTGGCAGTGTTGGCAGTGGCACCTAGTTTACAGTGCTAAATTCGACTAATGCCCATCTCCTCTACTGAGGACTGTACTGATGTTTTTGTGCCTTGTCAAAGAGCTTTCTCTCACTTTTTGGCATAGATCTTCTCTCATCTCTGCCTAATCAAATACAGCACTGAGTTAATGTCACGTTAGAAAATCATGAGAAACAAAGTACAATACCCAGAATTGCGACAGGGTTTGCAGTTAAGAAAGATTACTTACAGGTCCACAAATCACAGTGTCATGAAATATAATTCATAGATGATGCCAGAATTATATTTATTATTTTTAAAAGTCATATTTTAATTGTGCATCTACAAAAAAGGTTCAAAATAAAATTGTGTAAAACATGTGCTTTACTTATAGAATACTAGTGAATAATCTGGAAACATTGTACATGCTAAGTTGTATATTTTAAAATATATGTTTCCAATATAGATAATAGGATTGGTAAAACGATTGAGATGTTTTGAGATTGAGATGAACGCCCAAACTTTTAGGCCCCTTTCATCTTGTACTATACACTTCACCCTCCTTTCATGCTCATTTTACCTCACAGTGAAAGGCTTGGAGTAGGAAGTGTGGTTACGAATATACAGCTGGTTGTTCTTTAGCACGCGGAGGAAACTGTGCTACTGTGACACTGTCACTAAGTCACCCTGCATCTATTACTCCACTGCTGCCATCTGTTAGAGTGTAAAATGTGGATTTGTGTGTGTAATCTCCGCATGAGTCTCTGCATGTGTACATGAATAAGCATCTGTGCCTTTCTTTGAAAGAATTGTGTAAGTCACTGATTAACAATGTGTGAAATGTTTGTCTTTTCTATAAGGTACACAGCCATAAGTATGTGGTCACAAAAACATCACATGAACAGTGTGCTTTACAAATCTGAGAATTACTGCCTCCACTCCTATAGTAAAAAAAAACTATTTTAGATTTTTAAGCATGACTCCTGCTATTTGGTTCTGTGCAGAGAATCTATTCTGGTGAGTTCCCAAGTTCATGCCCACTGAGGCGTGTGGTTATAGCATGAGGCTATGTACTGCCTTGAAATATATGAAGCTGTCTATCAATTTATTGTGCTTGGATATTGTTGGTTCTCAGCACCAACTTAATTAAAGGTGTGGGTGTGTGTATGTGGGTGTCCTTGAACTGCTTGCTTGAACCCACTCTACACCTCAAGCAATATGAAGTTCAAAATACTGTATGTATGAAGTTACAGTCTAGAGGCTTTTAAATACAAAGTGTTAATAGACAATAGCTCTCAGATAAAAGTATGTAAAAATACACTTCCTTAAAAAAACTCACTTTTCTGTGTTTTAGTGATTTTAATTTTCTATGGTGCTTATTACAACCAGATGGAGTGACAGCGGATCACACGTTAGCAAGAAATGAATGAGCCAATCGATGAGCTCGTGGGTGATCTTAAAGGAAACAGGCTTCAGCTTGTGGCTGTGTTTGTGTACAGTCCCAATTCCAGTGAAGTTGGGACATTGGGTAAAACAAAAATAAAAACAGAATCTGAATCCTTTTCAACCCATATTCAATTGAATACACTACAAAAGACAAGCTGTTTAATATTCAAACATTATTTTTTTGCAAATATTCACTCAATTTGAATTTGATGCCTGCAATACAATCCGAATAAGTTGGCATAAGTTTACCACTGTGTTACATCGCTTTCCCTTTTAAAAACACCTCAAAAATGTTTGTGAACTGAGGACACTAACTGTTGAGGCTTTCCACTCATGCAGAATGTGACTTGGCATTGTCTTCCTGAAATAAACAGGGTCGTCCTCGAGAAAGACGTTGCTTGAATGGCAGCATATGTTGCTCCAAAACCTGTATGTACCTTTTAGCATCAACAGAAGTGCAAGTCACTCATACCATGGGCACTAACACACCCCCATATTATCAGAGATGCTGGCATTTGATCTTCGCGCTGATAGCAATCCAAATAGTCCCATTCTTCTTTCGCAGGCATAAAATTCAAAATAAATGAATATTTGCAAAAACAATAAAGTTTATCCATTTTAATGTTAGGCCAATAGAGTTTAGGTATGCATAAAATTTTGATTTTATAAATTAGATTACACTTAATTTGTAAGTTAAACTCAGCGTCTTGACTTTAAATGCATTGCTGTGAACTATCAGGAGACGCAGATGTGAATGTAGGTCAGTGTACACATTTACTATTTTTCCAGTTTGTTTTTAAATAGACTGAGTTTGTTGTGTGTGGATTAAATGCAGTTCATGAAAAGCAGACCAGTGTTAACCGTCAAAATGATTGCTTTAGCACAGTGTAATATAAGCTAGAGCTTTTACATCTGCATTTCATAATCACTCGCTTTTTATGCATGCTTAGTCCAGGTTAGGGTTGTTGGGGGCTGGTGGCTAACCAGCAGAAAGGGAGAACTAACTCTGAAAGTGTGCCAGTCCTTCAAAGGGCACATGCATGCGAACACACACACACACACACACACACACACACACACACACACACACACACAAATGGGCACACAAATGGATAATACATGCATTTGGAATTTGGGAGGAGATTTGAGTACACTGAGGAAACCAGTGCCAGCCAGATTGTGTTATTGTGTTATGTCAGCCAGATTGTGTTATGTGAATGTGCCTCATTTTGGAAAAAAAATATTTTCAGTTATGTCAGTGGCACAAAAATACACATTCATCAAACACCGTATTTTGAATTGAACATTTCCATGGGCAAAAAAACGACACTTTTTTTCAGATACTGGGTAGTTCCAATGGACCAACAGATTTTTGTTTATGCTTTTTCAAAATTCTGATCTGTAACATCTGCTTTGTTTAGCTGTATATATTATTACTAAGACTAACTGCACAGGGAGGTCACATCAGCTAGAAAACAGTTCTAGCCATATCAGTCATATCAGTACAATCTGTACAGTTCAAGGAACTGCTTGTAGTATTACCCTAAAACAGATGCACACCAGGGAACTACACATTTTGCAAGATCCTTTCCAGATTCATTGTAAAATGTGTATTTTATATGAAACACATGCAATTGCTACTCTCTCAGACATCATGTTGTCTTTTTTCCAGGAGATCCAGTTTAGTGATTACAACAAAGCTCTACTGGGGAGGAAAGTAAGTGAACTACACAGTACTGTACTTCAGTAAAATCTTAATTTAATTTGACACTGCAGGGACTCAACTCTGTTGCAGGTGTGTGCTGACATAGCCTGACTGTGTTAGCTTAAAATGTAGGTCAAACTCTGGCATATTTTTGTTTTCCAAAGCCATCAACCACTAATTACTTTTCTAATTACACTTAAATTAAACTTTAATCACGAGACACCATAAAAGTACTATAGTTTTCCATGAGTAACATTTACATTTTATTCAGTTATTTGGCTGAGGCTCTTATACAATGTTACATAAATGTGTAAACCAAGTTAATTGTCACTATGACCAAAAACTCTATAAAGTGAAGTAGAAAGGTATGAGCAACATCTAAAAACGAATTCACATAATGTAGTTGTAAAGAAAAAATGTAAGGTTTTATCTTTACCCCGAATTAAGATTTATGAAGACATTAATATTCCCCATACATCATCACTGGGATGTAATTAAGCCAATATTTCATATAATTTGTATAAGATAAGGGCACAGTCTACACAAGCTATATTTTAGTAGAATATGTGTGTGATGTATTTAAAATATAAATAAATATTAAATCATTTGATTTATAGTGTACTATTTATTAAGGTTGATTGTTGACCCAATATGTTGCATGGTGGCAAGACAACATTTTGGCAGGCACCATTACCTCACAACTCAAGTGTTTGAGTTCCAACCCGGCTGCTACCTGTCAGGAGATTGTGTGTTCTCCCAATGTTTATATGTCTTCTCAGGGCACTCTGCTGTCCTCCTACATTTTAAAGAAATGTGTCTCTAAATTTGTCCCAATAAGAATTAAGTTTTTGCTTGTGGACACAAAAGGCATTTGCTATACACTTTGGCTATACACAAGGGGTGCTATATAAATTTTGGCTGAACTATTCCTTTAAATGCTCTATAAGAGTATCTACAATATAGTGCTGCCTATACTCCTCTTACTGTGAAAGAAACAATGTGAGTTAAAATAAAGCATTTGAGACCACTGAGGGTTCATATACACTAAAGTTACGATTTAACTCCTGAAACAAGGTTAGATCCTTCCAAATAACATCCCAGGTGTATAAACATGTTCCTTTGTTTAGAGGTATTGAGCTGGAATATTCATAACAGGATTTTTTTCTACTGTTGCCATGCAAAACCTATGGGAGGCTATATAGAGAGTTTTGTGGAGAAATAAAGGTACAGGAGAATCCAGAAGGGATTAGTACTAATAACTCTCATGGATTAGCCCTGACCGAAACCAGCATTAAAGAACTTTATTATGTTGGGTTTACCCAAAAGCAATTGCTGCTGCTGTAGTGATAAGTCATCTGCAGAGTAGAGGGATTTCTTTTATTAAGAGACCTGTTGTATGTTAGTTCCCTGAGGCACCCAAAATTGGTTCAGTGAGGTTACAAAACTTAAACTATGCTATATAAGAAGTTTATTATTTTATATGTAATGAGACTCCCCCCAGCCACAAACAGCCATGGGTCAAACTTAAATCAAGTATATAACCGTGAAGATATTTTTTGTAATTTATAGCTATTTTGGAGTTGTTTTTTATTGGTTTGGATGTATTCGTTCTTCATTAATTAATTTCTTTTCTTTTCTGCTTAGTCCTGGTCATTACATAGTGGAACAGTCAGAGGTCACAAACGCTCATACTCATTGACACTCAAACACTATGGGCACAGACACACCTATTAACCTAACACACATCTTTGAAATGTGGGAGGAAACTGGAGTGCCCATAGTGAAAACGTATGGACGCAGATCCAAGGTTTTAGTCATACTGGGGGTCTTGGAGCTGAGCGACTAAGGAATATCTTGAGGAACCTCTGAACCAAAATAGGAAACATAAATTATTTTCCCTTATTTTAAATGTAGCCATTAGGTTATGGAAGGTTATGTCTACTTACTCCGCAAACATTTACATTTACTGCATTTACCAGACATCTTAATCCAGATTCATTTTTTGAACTGGGTAGTTGAAGGATAAGTGCCTTGTTTAAGGCCCCTAACTGTTGTACCATTGGTACAGCCAGGGTTTGAACTCACAACCTGAACTGCTCAGTCATCCCATTCCCAGACCACCCAAACACATTGGCTTTTTGTTTGGTTTTGTTTGTTTTTACTACATACATGCATAAGACTAAATACTTCATTCATACCAAACAGAATTGAACCCTCATCAAAACCAAAAAGACTGTAAGATAAAAAGCAAAGAAGCTTTATTTAATTAACTGTTGTGTAATGATGTACTGATTAGGTATATAGCATTACTGGATTTTTTGGACTGCAGACAGCTGATTAAAAAGATGTTTATATGAAATAACTGAACAAAACAAAAAAAGTACAGTTTATTTGTTTATCTTAATGTTGCTTCAGAATCAGTGGCCATTTCAGCAACAAACACAAGGTTATATCAAAACTATTTTAGAGTAATCAATTAACATTTAACACTCATGTCTTTGGACTGTGGGAGGAAACCAGAGTACCCAGAGTAAACCCACACAGACATGGGGAGGACATGCGGACCCCACACAGAAAGGACCCAGGCCGCCCCTCGCTGGGATTAAACCCAGGAGCTGTTAAAATTATTACCAAAACCGGGAGCTGGTAAGCATAATCAGTATGTCATGCTTGTGACATTACCCTCCTCCTAAGGAGTCAACAGAAGCTGACGCACCTGGAGGTCGTCCACATGGAAGACGCAGGCACCTCCAAGGAGAAAACGTGATAAAGTGGCTAGTTGAAGTTAGAGCCTAAGTCAAACAGCTCAAAACCTGGAGACGACCTTGTGAGCTACATAATCCTTGAACAGTCCCTCTGTGGCCCCTACTCCACCCATCACTTACTGCTGGCATGTGATGTTGGGGCTGAGTAGGAACTATGGGTGACTGACAGGTTTTAGTGATGCTGAAGAGCACTGTGGCAATGCCATCCTCATCATGAACCATCAAAGCAGGGGGCGCTTGGGGAATCAGCCATTGAAACAGGAGGTGCAGGGCCCACAGGCATCAAAGGAGGAGGATGCTGAGGGTCCATAAAGGAAATAAAAAGCACATGGGAAGCATGTAGAGCATGTATGAAGTTATTTAAACAGAAGCATGTCGGATTTCTGTACTTCTTGGCTTCTGTAGTCACACAACTTCTGTCACAATCCACAAAAGCAAACTTCAAAGAACAAAAATGTCTTTATTTATGCAGTTTCGTTTTTTTATGTCAAAGGGATCCGTAAGACACATCCCCACACATACACCAGTGATGGAGTACTGCTGCATTTTGTGGGAGACTTAATTACTGTAAATATATCATATATAATATATTACTTCCAGCCGGGCACATGAAGTTAAAGTTTTTTGGGGTATTTTTCACTGCTTTCACCTGAATAGTAATACCTGTGTTGGTATGTGGGTATTGCAATATCTGGTAAAGGAATGAATAGGCTTCTGCTTAAACTAGAGCTCCTATGGCAGACAAACAGCTGAACAGGTGAACAAAACATACATAGATACAGACAAACACATTTATGCAGATAAACAAACATTTGCAAGTAAACCTCGAGAAAATATAGCAGACACTGAGATATGGAAGTAGAGCACAGATGTACAACCCAAATGAATTAGTTTTAAGCTTGTTTATGTGAGACTGTGTTTTGTTTCCACAGAGCCGAGACTGAGAGAGGCCTTTCTAGAAAACATATAATAGAAGGTAAACTTTTGCCTTTCTGTCCATATATACACTAGCATTCACACACTTTGTAGAGATCAGTTTTGATGTCTATGTGTGAGCAAAGTATTGCTGTAGACAAGGCATGTGCAGCATAAAGTACATATACACACCTTAACCAATGCAGTGAGTGACTCAAGATTATAATAACATGAACCAAGACTACTCTTTGTCTGTTATATGTAATACACCCAGAGCTAATCTGTCCATACTGGCCATACAATATATTACACACAAGTATGCCTTATCGCTGAGATGCAGAGCTTGGTTATAATTAAGTCTATTAATTAGAACTGTCTAACTAACTAACTAATTAGTATTTTAAGTGTGCAGTTCCAGTCCTTTTGGATATAAAGGACATTTTAAACATTAAAAAGTTAAACATTTAAAATTAAATTTACATTTGGTTGCAGTAAAGCTTGTGCTTTTTCTATACGGAAAATCAACACATCTTATAGAGTCTCATATATTTTATTGCCCTTTTTCCCAATTGAGCCACTGTCAGTTCCAACCCTCCAACTAAGCGCAACCTGAACCTTGCAGTGTGAGGGCCAACACATGGGGTACATGAATCTAGCCGCCACCTCTTTGGTAGAACAACATATTTTGAGGAGAACCTACAGATAAGAGAGTGTCTAATGCAAAACAACCCCGCCCCCCCGCCCCTTAGCCTTGTATGATGACCATATAGACTCCCAAGGCAGGACTGCCATCTTACCCATCTAGATAGGAGGGTGAGTAATGTTCTTTTGGATTCCTGGGGCTTTCCTTATTATATAAAGGGTTGCTGAGAATCACATAATGGCAGAGTCTAGGGTTCCTGACATTTCGATATTCTACAGACGGTGCTCCTCCCTACACTCTGTGTAGTTAGTAGATTTGTTTATATAATCTAGGCTAAGTGGATACACTTGTTGTTGTTGTTTGATGTTTGTAATTGACTTATTGATTGAAATAGTAATATTTGCAAATCCAATGCATCGCCTCTAAGTGCCAGAAACTTACGTACACCTGACATGAAACTTCGTGAGAAAGGGCACTTTCTCACATTCAAATCACTTTTAGTTCATCTGACCATGATAATGAAATCAGGCATATGAAATGTTTTTGTTCGGACACAACTTTAGCACGTGAGAACCCTGATGAAAAATGGCTATGGTATATTCAAGTTTTAAACAGTGATAATATGAATATCTTTTTGTTATGCTACTTTTTACATATACAGCACTGTGCAAAAGCCTTAGAACACTATTAGATTTATTTGATCAATTCCTTATTAAGCTTCTTTGGGTTGTAGAAGGGTTAACTTGTCATCCGGACAAAGCTGCCAGCTCCTGCTATTGAGTTTTTTGATAATGCATACAAAACTTCCTGTATTTTCTGAATGTATTCCAATAAAGAGAAATTATACTATTATATGTGGTTGTTATACTAATGTTGCTTTAAAAATAGTATATGTAATCTAATGGTGGCTAAGACCTTTTATGCAGTACTGTAAATTTAACCTAAATGTGTTTCGATTTAAACAACTATACGGTGTATCTATAACGTAAGTCATACTTTAATTAATTTATTATTCACCAACCAACATACATGAAAGGCTGTTTTCAGATTCCCTTGAAGCACATGAAGCCCAAGTTTTATCATCATCATATCGGTTCAGTTTAAACCCATGGGTGGCATGACAAACATCTATGAGGTAATTTACAATGTGAAAGTGGGACTTTATAGCCACCCTATATATGAACATTCTGAGAGCAGAAGTGATATAGTGGTCCATGGGCTATACTATCCTTTTTATATAATGTACATTTCATATTGTTTTATTTGCACACTGAGACTGGAACTTTCATTAAAAGGCTGTCTTTAAACATAATCCAGTAAATCTGTGGTAGTAAAGCTGGTGTGGGTAAGCAAACACAGTTCAGAATGCATGCTGGTGCAGACATTCACTGCACAACGCTGCCCTATATAACACCCACAATGGGAAAAGATTAATGAATGTTTGCACTCTCGCAATAGCATGCAGCTTGTTCTGTGACAGAATGAGTTGAACCTCCAAGGACCATTCTCACTGTTCACACAATATCCCTCTAACACTCTCATTCTCCAAATCTCATCTTCTCTGTCTCCTGCTGTCCATCTCCATCTGGTGCATGTCAAAGGAGGCTGTTATATCCACACCTCTGAGCGGAGTTCAAGTTTCAATCTGCTCAGGCTTCGGGGCGCACACACATTACAACGCACAGACTTAAACACTCATGCACTCACACGAGTCCACAAGAGAATGCCCAAAAACCACTGAATAGGGAAACTGGAGATACATCTCTGGTGTAACATCTGTGTAGCAACTGCACCAACAATTCTGTGTAGTAATCTCACTGCTATCTGTGACCAGGAGTCCAAGAAAGGCAAGCTGGCCTTGCTGTCTAGTTCTAATGTAATTTACAGTTACAACATTTTGCAAACATCCTAGAAAAAATGATGTATGATTTATTCTTACTTCAGAGAACACTTCTAATGCTTTTGTGGGATGTTAAATGGCATTTTGGATTGACGGGCAGCAACGCAGGTTATTAAATTAACTTAAACATTTAAGCATGTAATCTAAAACAATTGTAGCAATACAGCTTAAGAAGAGGTTAGATAAAAGCTATGATAAGTGTATTTTATTCATTAAGACAAACTGTAGCTAATGGGGTGCATAATTCCTCAAAGTGTGTGGAATCACAGACGATTTGTGGTTGCTAACAGACTGCGAGCTGCTGCTGCATCCTTGGGGATATTTTGTTTTAACTACTAATTGTACTAATTGTTACTGAAATCTAGGGGCTTGTTGGAGTTCAAATTTCAATTTAAATGTATTTATACAGCACGTTTTACAATGGGCATTTTCTCATAGCAGCTTTAACAGAGTCAGAAGTAACAGACCACAATTAAAACACACTTTAACAAGATGGTGGCAAGGAAAAACTTCCTTAGACTCAGAATTAGACTTAGAAATGCAAGAAGAAACCTTGAAAGGAGCCGGACTCAACAGGAATCTATCCTCTTTGGGTTGCCTGGCATGTAAGTCACATCTAGCAGTAGCAGCATTGTTGGCACTGCAGTGTCAACTTGAAGTGCAGTTAACATATAAAAATACTAATCAAATGCTTTTGTAAATAAATGTTTTTAGTATAGACTAGAATTGTAACTGTGTCCAAATCCCAAATAGAGGCAGGAGGCAGCTTTGTAAGAAAAGCTGTAGTTTGTTCATGGATCTACCCGAACATCCAGCTAGAAGAACATTACAATAATCTAAACAAAATGTTATAAATGCATGAATGCATTTTTCCACATCAAAGAGTTAGGTAACTTGTTTCTCACAGCCTTAGATCCAACAAGTAACACCTCTGTTTTATTTGAATGATGTAAAAGAAATGTACACGATATACAGTTTCTCATGTCGTTTTTACTGTTCTGTTTTGTTTTATAACTTTGTTACTTTGTAACTTTATATTTTTGCTTAAGTCTCGAACCATATAACAGTGATCCACATATTGTGTAATTACACTGCCCCACTTTGCGATGTGCTTATGGGATAATACAAGAGTATGACAATGTGTAATTTAAGCTCAGAGGGTTTAATGTTATTCTAAATGTTTTCCTGTAGGTACAAGACACACACACACGCATACACGCGCACACACACATGTGAGTGACACTTGAGGGCATGGAAGCACAAGTGACAAAGTCTACTAAGCTACTATGTGGAGCTAATTTTTTAATATTTCAGAGATTTTGCCATAAGAAATAATAAATGTGGAGTTCCAGTTATCCAAATATTTGTTATGCAAGCCACTATGATGAGCATTTTTCATTCAGGTAGCATGGATTGACTGTGCTTTTCTCTTGTAAGTTACTCCATCTCTTGCGCTTGCATCTTGCGCTTGCCAATGTGACAATCAAGCACTTAACAGTCAAATCAAACTCTTGATCTATACCATAGATCACACATATCACACACATATATCAAATATATATTTTTAATTATTTATACTGAGAGAAAGACAACTAATTAATGGTATTCTTGAAAAAAAACATTCAATGTGGTTTGTTGTAGAATGTAGTTTGGACAGAATAATATGAAAGTATCAATTGTTTAGAGATGTAAGCAATAAAGTCTTAACATGTTACAATGGCAGGTTTAAGCATTTAGCCTGTCACACTGTTCTGAGCAATCAAGATAACACTTCTGTTCATTGAAACTGTCCCGTTTTATTCCAGGTCTCAAAGGATCCCTACAGAGGCTGCAGCTGGAATATGTAGATGTGGTCTTTGCTAACCGGCCAGACAGTAACACACCAATGGAGGGTGAGGAGAATGTGAATTTAATTAACCAACATTGGAATTTATCCAGGATTGTATTTTTATTTTTTAAAATAATGATTGCATACTATTTGAAAAGGTTACTTGGTTGTCTTACAGACTGAAATCAAAATCCATTCAAATTAACATTTGTTAATGTTTGTGTACTCATTTACTCATTACTCACTTATAGCATTCAAAGTAATAAGTACAAATGGCAACACTATTGTTTTAAGTTATTAGTAACCTGATATAATACCACATAGAACACACAGTTTACAATATCTAGAGTATTTGTTTGTTTGGATATTGCCACTATCAGCTTTGCATACCTAGTTTGGCTAATACAGTGCCTACAAAAAGTCCAGTCAAATCTTATGGTAAATGGCAACAGACTTTCTTTAAGTCTAACCACAGCTTCATTCTACTGATGTAATTCAGAGCTTGTGTTTTTCCATAGTCTTTTTGAAAGCAGCTTTCCAATCAAGGTAATAGAATTATTTTTCCATTATCAACAGCCAGGAACAGCCAGCTTTATTCCGTAGAAATCACTACAGTTAATGTTGTGTGGAACCATTATTAACTTGGTGTGCGGTCTGGAATGTGATTGTTTGTACCTCAGCAAGTGTATAATGGTTACTGTACAGGAGTGATCACTTATCCAAAACATATTGTAATTAATTACATTTCAGATTTCATAGGCTTTTACTATTCCTCAGAGCACTTTAAAGAGCATTATTAACAAATAACAAAATATCATAAAGTGAAGTAATACATGGCTAGACAAGGTAAATGAGTCTGATCCCTTAACATTTGTGCTGAATATGAAAGTCATGGTAACATAGTCTGTTGGTAAAGTGCAGTCCCCAGGCTGCAGGTGCTTTAATGGCTGAACCCTAGACTAAGGCTAGATAAGAACTTAGAACAATAACTGTAGCCCCCAACCCTGCAGAAATGGGGCAAATGGTGAGTGACAGATCTGTATTGGTTGTGGATGTAATCAAATCTTGGTTGTGGTTGTCTTGGGAGAGTAAGTTTACAGGCTGAACCAAAACACTGTAACCTTTAGATTACATAAATGACCCCTTGGGCATAATGGCAGATTCAAGTTCACTGCTTTATCTGTCTTACAACTCTTTACTTGAGTTTTTGAGTATTGTTTTTGCATTTTCATTCAACCACAGCAGACTCCCATACTGAATGTGGAGAATAGATCTTTTGTGTCATGTAGCTTTGATGCTGAGACTTTTGGAATCATCAAAAGCAAACACTGCATAACTTGCTTACAGGCCAAATTATATGTTTTCATATTTTCTTATATTTTTTCATTTGCACTGATCAAGGATTATATACATTTTTGTTGTACCTCTTGTATAATTACAATAAAGTTTCTAGTATATTCGATTAGATTCTATTCTAAATCCAAGACCAGGGAAAAAAACACCTTATGCAACCTTCAAACTTTCCAACAATTGCTACATGTGTTCGGAAAGCACGACTGACTTTTAACACGGCACAAGATTTAGTGTGTACAAAAGTCAAAGGTATGAAGCAGAAAAATTTACCTGATTTGGTTGTGTGATTACATTATGACATTCTGGAATTAGGTACAGTCATGCTTGTTTGATTGTTCAAAATTCATCATAACAGAATTTACAGGATGTAATATGCATACTATATTACTTTAAGGTTTACCTACCTGTTACCTTCATTACACAGACCAAACTTAAGCTTAAGAAACTGTGTTAGGGTGCATTGTGCTGCTATGATTGGATCAGACACAGCAGTGCTGCGGAGTTCTTAAACACGGTTCACTCACTTTGCACTCTGTTTCACACATCTGCTATGTTGAAATCTACCTTGTAGATTTAAAGTAATTACTTTCAATGATGACAGGCAGTAATTAACTAGTAATCTAATCAAGAAACCAACATTGAAGGAACAATTGAAATATACTCTTGTGAGGTTTAATATAACTTTCTGAATGCCTATTTGTAGAAAGTTTGGAACTAGACTCCTTATTTCATGACATTTTGCAGCTGTAGTAGCAGGCAGCTGTAAGAAATCAATGTGTACTCAGCAGTCAAGTGCTTAAAAATGGTCGCTGGTGACAGGACAATTGTCTCACAAATAATAGGCTCCTAGCAGCAAATTAAAGTTCTGATGTGACCCAAGTTGAATTTAATAATGCTTCTTTAAGAATATGTCACCAGTAAGCCTTACTTATACAGTGCTATGCAAAGGTCTTACACGATCCAGGGAAAATACATTTATAGCAAATACTCTGGTCAGTAAATGAACACTAGCCCACCACCACAGTGGTCTATCCTGAAGGCGTCTTCGAGATTGGTTATGCATCAAAGTCAACACTATTGCGTTTGTCAATGCCTTTGCGCTTTGTGTTATCTATATATATATAAACCATTATATGTGTGCATGCGAGTGTGAAATGGAATGAAACTTATGTAGGACGTGATTTTACTCTAGAAAAGAAGTGTCACTCAGGGAACTTTCCATTAACTGCATCTGTTCTACTGCTATGCAGAGACAGGTACAGTGCAGTGTTTTTGTGCCGCATTGACTTGACCACAAGATGCAGCTATGAAGCAAGGGAGAGAGGAGCAGTGAGTAAAAGAAGAGATGTATTATTCTCTGAAAGTCCTCACTTTTTCAGTAAAAAAAAAGCCTTTAGGTAACTTGTCTTAAGGTTAGGGTTAGGTATAGGCTTAGCATTATTTAGCAGCGGTAACAAGTGGTGAATGGAAGAACTATAGTAAGACGTGTAACTGCGAATCTGTGTGTATGAGGTGTATATTAAACACAGTGCTCACCCAAGCATTATAGTGCTTTGGGACACTGCAGTATTCAAACACACACACAAACCAACCTACTTGCTTCATTACTTCTCCCGTAGGACTAACTAAACCTAATCACCAAAGATGATGTGGCTGGAAAATTCCAGAGTAAAGAGTTTTACCTCCAACCTGCACTATTTAAAGCTTACATATATAGGCACTTCGAAATATAAATATAAATTCGAAATATATAGTAAATGTATAAGTTCCACTGTTATAAATCTATTACTCACCAACTAACATACATCCAACTAGAGGTTGTTTTATTTGAAGCACGGGGAGCCCAGGTTGTAAGCACATTACAATGATTCAGTATGAGGCAACACTGGCATGATACAGTGTACTTATTAATAATGTATTGTGTAAGCCTTTATATACGCTATTTGTACTGTGGCTTACTGTAAAACTAGGAATGCAGTTATGTCTCAGGTATATATGATAATAATTACTTCTAATGCTTGCTATAACAGGGCATAAAAGTGTCTGCTGCCTTATAAAGTCTGTCAGAGGCTACTTTTGGGTAGTGTACCTCTAGATAAAAGAGAATAAACTGCTACATGCATCTACAATGTAACCAAAGACATTTTGTCCAGTTGACAGACTTTAAGAGGGGGTACATCATTGGACTGGAAGAGGATGGTTGTTTTGAAGATTTGCCTGCCATCTAAACTGTGTTGGCAGTGTTAGAAGTGTTAGGATTCAATGGCAATTGTGATAGAGTATGGTGGCCTTGTGGTGAAAACCCATCCCATTCTCGCCCTGAACACAGCAATGGTTTGCCAGGAATATATCAGCCAGATTACAGCACTTTCTTGGCCTGCCTCTGTGACATAGGCAGTAATGAATACGAGCAGCTTAATATCTCAACACTGTAATGTTTAGTACTGTAAACTAAACTAAATTATAAATCAATTTTATATCACAGTGAAGTATTGATAATGGAAACAAATCTAGGTTTTTGGTGGCTGTGCTGGTTAACCTGTGAGCTAATTTATCTTTATTTGAATTGAAACATTGGTGTTTTTTCACAGTGGTTTGGTTACATGTAGGTTTGATTTCCTATGACATGTTGCTTTATTATGCCTTCTGCTTCTTCAGCATCTTCTACTTCCGCGATTGTGCCAAACCCTTTTATAACCCAGATAAATTATGTCACCAGGGCTTCTAAGGAACTTAAGTTTTTCCTTACCACATTAAAGCTACTAGCCTGTCCTTACTGCCACTCATTATGTGAACCATAACATACTGAGACACATTGGTTCATATCAAACATCTGGTGAGGTGAAATCTCTTTTTACGGACTTGTGTTTCAGTCCTTGGAGCATTGCATTCCAATAATATATTTGTCTTTTTGTAACTTTGTAACTTTGACTTGTTATAAAGTTATTGCAGGGGAAATGTGTAAGAAAGGATGTCTTCTGTATTTGTATTTTGTATGAACTGCTTGTTTTGTTTTGTAGAGATCGTAAGGGCAATGACCCATGTAATCAACCAAGGAATGACCATGTACTGGGGTACATCTCGATGGACAGCTATGGAGATTATGGTAAGCAATAAGAACTGCCTATCTGTATTTTTCCCTTGATTAATTCACTTTTATTGACTAGAGTACTAGGATTGCACTGAACTGCAGTTCTGCAGTTAACCTGTAAGTTGTGTATTAGCCAGAAGCACTGTTGTAGAGAGAGAGTAATCTTAGTAATCTTACTGTCCTTCATTATAGCTGCATTGGCTGACATATTTATTGGTCCCGAGGCCCCCTATTGTGCTCACAAAGTTCCCTTTTAATAACCACCTATATGGGCAGCAGATTTTTATTTCCTGACAGAAAGTGAAGTGTTGTAAATTGTGTTTTAAAACGAAATTAAATTTTATTTGAAAGGGGAATGAAAACGCTCAAGGGTACCCCTATTGTGATGTTTTTAGAAACACTGCAATTGTTCTCATAATGCTTGTTACTGTTGTATGTGCTAATGACCATTGGGAGAGATAGCTGAAAGAAGTGTGTTGTAATTTAGGTAGCATAATTAATTCATGGGCTAATAAATAGTGGGTTCAATAGAACAGATTTGGCACAACTCGGAAAACCAGATGCCTTAATGGCGTATAATTTGTGTCACAGTGATCACAGTGCCACACTGTCCAGTGACACAGTAAATAGTGTCTCTTTTACATAACAGTACACCCCTCCATCAGATTCCCGACACCGAGTTTAAATTATACCATTACATGCATGTATATTACAGGAAGCAATTACTGTGCCATAGACCAGCTGGATGGAACAAGCACACGTGAAAGACTTGTGAAGCCACTCATTATCCTTCTTGTTGCATCATCTCTCTCTCTCTCTCTCTCTCTCTCTCTCTCTCTCTCTCACTCACTGTAGGAAGCCTACTCAGTTGCAAGGCAGTTTAACCTGATTCCACCAGTGTGTGAACAGGCAGAGTATCACCTTTTTCAAAGAGAGAAAGTGGAGGTACAGCTGCCTGAGCTCTACCACAAAATAGGCAGGTGTCAATCTTTATCTCTCTCCCTCCCTCTCCATATTTCTGCTTATCGTCAATATTGGAAAATCACTCAGCCTTCCTAGACTTGGAAATAGCTGACAAGGTCTGTTCTATTCTTATCTAGTCTATTCTATTCTACTTCGTTGTTTTTTTTTTCAAAAGCATCACTTTCTTCCTTACAACTTCATGCAAAATGTATAAAAATCCCCTAAACTGCTATCTGAAACAATAAACAGCTATACTGTTTTCTGGTTTTCACACTAAGAAAGTGAACCTGCTTGCTAGAGAGGTGAAGCTCAGCTCAAACTACATATAACAGACAATCAGAAATCAAAAGTAGTACAGGTACTGTTGCTAGTGTACTATTTAGTACAGAGTGCGAGTCAAAGACTGGCTACATAAAATCAATAAAAAAAATCTAAAATTATTAGCAATTCAATTTCAGAATGGGACTGCAGTGGTGCATTAGTTACTGCACTGGACAATGGGTTAAAATGATTTAAACCAAGGCACTGCTGGGGTCCTGGGCAAGTCCCATAACCCACAGAGTTGCTTAGGCTGTACATTGTAAAGCCTGATCAATTGTTGCTTTATTTGTAAATAATGTATCCGTGGTATCTGGGGAAATGTATCTGAATAAAATGAGTATTTATAAAATGTAGAGAAATAATAAATAAATAAGTAATTTACATTTAAAAAATGTAATGTTTATGTATTTATAAAAATCTACTTGTACTACAATACTTGTCATCATTGTAGGAAATGGGGCATACATGTTGGCATACACTACTTACAGACACAAACATGCCCTTTGAGACGAGACCTTTTTAATGTGACAAATCTCTCATTTCTTTTCTCATATCCTAACAGACCTGTTATATGTATGTACAGTACATCTGTTATTATATTTATGAAGATTATGTTCCCCGAAATACCTGAGTAGAAGGACCTCAAATATATTTTATATTAATACAAACATGTCTATGTTTAGGTGTAGGAGCCATGACCTGGTCTCCTCTAGCCTGTGGAATAATCACTGGAAAGTATGAAAATGGTATCCCAGAATCCTCCAGGGCCTCAATGAAGGTACGCACATTCCTTCACAAATTTAACAGTAATCAGTAGAATTGGATATTTGTTCAACTCTTATTATTAGAATATTTATTTCTGTTCTTTAATGTTGCTCAAATATTTATTTTCTGTCCTTTCTCACACTTGGGTCGACTCTGTGCTACAGCCATACCAGTGGCTGAAGGAGAAGATCCTAAGTGAGGATGGGAGGAAGCAGCAGGCTAAGCTGAAGGAGTTGAGTCACATTGCTGAGAAGTTGGTCTGCACTTTGCCTCAGCTGGCTGTAGGTGAGAATCCTGCTGTCTTCTTAGTCATGCACAGATTACATTTCCCAGTACCTTCATGAGGTGAACAGGTTATTTTTCAAATAGTATTTTGTACAAATTTTATATTATAGCACAATATTTATCTTACCCCAAAGCACTGGAAACAATTTAGTAAAAAGGTTTTGATAAGTCATATTCCTTCACTTGAGTGAAAACATTTCTTACACCTTGCAGCACAACAGTGCTCAGAAGTAGTAATTTGAGCTCTGTGGTTTTATTTATAACCCCAAACCTGATAAAAAAATGTGACAGTATGGAAAACACATATAAAACACAGTGTTTCTTACATTTACTTGACTTTTATTTAACTGAAGACACCATGGGATATTTCATGTTTTGCCTGGTTAACATTGTTCCATTTGTTAATAAACATACATTCCTGCATTTCAGGCCTTCAACATATTCCAAAAAAGTGGGACTGTAAAGCACTTACCACTTTGTAATGTTGCCATTTCACAATCCCATTCTTCCTGCAAACACGTTTTAACAAGATTGTCATTGTCGCATTAAAAAATAATCTCCAAACATTCTCTATTGGTGATAGGACAAAACTGTGTAGTATAGTACCCATACCCTCTTCAGCCATGACTTTGTAATGTGCCCAGCATGTGGTTATACATTTAC
The DNA here is from genome assembly GCA_034779995.1 of Parotocinclus haroldoi. Classification (NCBI taxonomy): domain Eukaryota; kingdom Metazoa; phylum Chordata; class Actinopteri; order Siluriformes; family Loricariidae; genus Parotocinclus; species Parotocinclus haroldoi. Next base: position 5,508 of record JAUZST010036077.1, on the reverse strand, counting down.
TTATACAATGTTCTGAAATCTAAATGTACTTTTCTGCATTAATGCTACCATTGCAGAAGTGTAAAAGACATTTGCTAAGGGCACTGAAACAACTCCATGAAAGACCCTGGCTTCAATGTAGTGTCACTGAAGATCAAAGGCATTCAGTTTAAGCTTGCACCCATGGCCTTTATACACTGAAATCCTTCCAGATTCATAGAATTATGTTACATGCTGTAGAGCGTTGAATATGCAAATCCTTTCCAATTGTTCTTTGAGGTACATTATTCTTAAGCGTAAGTGTGTGTGTGTTTCTGTGTGTGTGTGTGTTTCTGTGTGTATGTGGTATGTGTGTCTTTATATCTAGCCTGGTGCCTGAGGAATGAAGGAGTGAGTTCTGTTCTACTGGGAACCTCCAACCCAGAACAGCTAACTGAAAACCTGGGGGCCATTCAGGTAAGCCCAACCACATGCATACACTATAATAAAGAGTTGGAAACACCTACTCGTTTTCATTATTTTATCTATGCAAAATGATACTGATCAACTTTAAAAGTTTGACAAGCTTGATTGGCACAACAGAATTTTGCTGGCCCAGCACTGAGGTGACCCAGGTTTAAGACCCCTTTGGTAAGAAAGACTGTTACAAAATGCAAAAAAGCGAACATGGAGATGCAAATATTCAGCACTGTGAAAAATAAACAGACAAGACGGCAACATGTCTTCTTCAAGTGATGACAGTCAAGACATCCTTTTACTGCTCACAATAAAAACACAAAAAATATTGAGTACATCCAATTTGGGACATAAGAAATTAGCACATAGTTTCACCACCTCATGCAAGAACTGAAACTTCTTTTTCACTGTGATTTTTCAGTACAATCTTTATTAACCTATTCCTGAACATTTTAAGTAAAATGTCTTAAAAGGGTGTATAAAACCACTTTTCTGCTGTCTGGAAAATTGTGTTTGGTGTGGAAGATTCCGTCATTATATAGGAACATGAATAAAATTACTGTAGTCCAAATAATTCACACCAAAAGCATCGCATTCTGTGTGTAATGGCCGTTAGCCTTCCACTATTACACATTATCCAACACCCTTCACGCTTTGATGCAAAATGATTTCTAAATCCCTACTGATGTACATCCCCATAAGCATTTTTCATTTTCCTCACTCAGGTCCTGCCTAAGATGACGTCCCATGTGGTGTCTGAAATCGACCACATACTTGGAAATAAGCCCTACAGTAAGAAAGACTACCGCTCGTAGGGATTGAGTCACATCCCTCTGGTGTGTTACCTCATCTCAGCACCTCTCTCCTCTTCTTCCTGCTGGGTTTGGTCTCTTGTGGGAGTCTGAGATGAGATGAGCCCGGTGCCCTGTTTGTGCATGCCCCCTCACTAACTCTGCAGTCATTCGTCACCATGGCAAAAAAACCCCATCCAATAAACCGCAAACCACCATACAGCAAGGGAGTATCGTGCTCTGAGAATTTCACAGCTACGCCCCATAATGCCTCCTCTGAATTTGGTGTCCTGACCCCTGCTTAGTGAGCCAAGGGAGTTAGTGGCGGCTAGAGACTGGAGATGTGGAGCATGTCGCACTCTGCTGTTCATGAGAAGTACTGCACTGTATTGAAAAAAGAAGATGCACAGATGATGCCAATGTGGCCTCCCGTTAAGTGCAATGCCTGTTTAATGCATTACCAATTGCAGTGTTGAAAAATGAAAGCCTGTCTTAGTAGAAGTGGATTACATATATTTATTTAGCAAGATAATGAGCTATTAGAGTAGGCGCAAAGCCAGCTAAAATTCCAGCTAGCACACCAGCCTATCTATTGCTATATGGTAACTCTTCAAATATGTAAGTAGTGCATCTTAAATAATGAGCACAGTGCATATACTGCTCTTCCTATGGTTTCTTTTGATTTTGTATGCTTAATAGAGTGTAGCTTGTTTGTTTTTTTTATTACCATCTGTTATCAAGTTGACGAGTAACTTGTACATTTCTCCATTATGATTGAAAGCCATATCCTATAGGGCTGTATATAGACTTATTAACTATAATTAATGCTGCTCAAGCCTAAGGGATTACAGCAACATTTGTCTACCTAATCTCTGTTCACCACACCTGTAGCATTTGAACAGTTACTACAAACAACTATTTTGACACGCATGCCTGACAATAATATAAAACATACTGATATGTCAAAATGTAATGTCCCCTAATTTTGTGAGCTTAGTAACTGAAGTGTTTGCCTGTCACAGCAGCTGTTGAATTTCACCAATAAACTCTAAAAAATGTTTAAAAAATGTAACAGTGGAATGCAGTGCATACAGTGGCAGCCACCATTTCCAGACATTAAGGAAACACCAAATTTACCATTCCATTAGGCTTATTTGAGCTTATTTGAGTCCATCCTCTGTTCCTTTGCCAGAAAATGGTCTATTACTTTGTGGGTAGACCTTTATACCATATTATTCTATACACCTGTTCTGTAATTTCTATTCTGTTCTGTTATGTACTTCTCTCAGAAGCTTAAAAAGAGCCTGACTGCATGTCACTGATAACTACATTTAAAAACAACAACCATTACACGTCAACAATAAACTAAAATTTCCTTTTTTGGAAAATGTCTAAAGACTGATCTGAAGACCTTGAATAATTCATTAGAAGATGCTTCATAAAACATATATTTTCCTGCCATTTTCATTTTTACTAATTCAGTTCCTCTCTCTGTATATAAAGTTGGGTTATTGCTTGAGAAGCTTAGCCAAAAAAGATATGGTTTGCTTGCATAATGCTGTGAAATCATGCTTCTCTATTCAAACTAACTATCTGGACTGAACTATTATAATGGATTACTAGTAGGGCAGCATCCGAATATTCGAGTATTCATTTGTTGAGGAGGTAATTGTTTTTTAATTATGGTATTCGAATATTTGTCTTTTTCTCCCTCCCTCCATGACTCCAAAGACCATTGTACCAGGGTAACAAGTGCTAGCATCATTAGCAAGACGCTAATCGCTGCACAACAGGGCAGTTGTTTACTGCTAAATGAGGGGATATTTCATTAGGACATATTTCATTAGAGTATATTTCAAAATGAAATATTTTTGTGAGCAGTGTAATAACCATGGAGAGAAAATGTCAGTATGTGGTGGCACAGCAGTTAAGGTACTGGACTACTGACCTGAAAGACCCAGAATGGCAAATCTGCCACTACTGGGTACAACAGGGCCTTTTCTGTTTAGTGAAAAAACTTACTGGGCATTTACTTTTATAAAACGAGCCCTTAAGAGTGTGTGCTCACTGTTCAGAGCTGCATCATTCATAAACGTAATTCATAAACATATTTACAGAAAATGTTACTCCTTTCCATTGCATTTATAGGCTTTAGTAGACAATCTTAGTCTTAAAAAGGCATCACTCAAGGGCTCAACAGTGACAATGCAAGGATTTGAATTTAGACTGTTCACTTAGGGGATATTTCATTATGGGATATTTTGATTATGGGATATTTCATTTTGGCATATCCCCTAATTTCTGTGAGCAATATATTATATTCTAATAGTAATCCAGAGCCTTAATTACAGGGCAACCACTGAGCTCCAGGGGAACAGGTTTTCTCTTCTCAGTGTAGAAAAACGTTGAAATTTCTGTTTGTGGTAATCACACATATGCTACACCAGAGGACGACTGTTCACATGTATGTATGTGGGATTTTTTTATTCTGATTATTATCATTTTAGTTTCCTCTTACGCATTGCCAGAGGTTTTATATTTCATAAATACATGTAGTCTTTTGCAAATGTTTGGCAACCCCTGGTCAGATAACAATTTGGCAGATAGATTAAAAAATAACAGACCACAAAATCAGCTACAGTAAATAACATTGAACTACTTCGAGAAATTAAAAATGGAAGTGGGAGCAAGACTTTTAGCTGCTACTGTACACAAAATTTACTGAGGCTGCGACTACTGTCAAGAGCACATTAGTAAATGTTGACAGACAGGATTCAATTACTTTTCACATGCCAAACTTGTTTCATGTTTCCAATATTTTGCAATATATCTCCATTTGAATTTGCAGAAATATCATATTTATGCTTATTCTCTGAAGAGCATAAGAAATTTTTAGAAATTTGACCAGTTATGCCCAAACGTTTATTCAAGGCAATATCTTGAAATTATTCCTCTGTAAAGCACACTTTATAATACCATCATGGAACACCGGCAAAGTTTCTGTTAGTCTGGTAACATGACGTTTTTTATGAGGTTTATTATATATATGCTGTATGTGCTGTGTATGCATATGAGTTCATCATGTTGTGTTGCTCTAGCTCACCTCAGGAATGAGTGCCTTGATACTAACCTGCTTGCCTGGCCCAGGTCATCTGCAATCTTTTAAGTAGGATGTGTAATGGATGTAAAACTACCGGCCATTTCATTTGGTACACCTTACAAGTACCAGGTTGGATCCCCTTTCACCTTCAGAATTGCCTACATCCTTTGTGGCATAGTCAGTAAGGTACTGGAAACATTCCTCAGAGATTGTGGTCCATGATGCAGTTCCATGATGTAAATCTCCAGTACCACACTCCTAAGGGATGGACATGGAGAACTACATTAATCAGGTAGGCTGTGGTATATTAATAATGTTGGTATAAATTTGTTATTAAGGGGCCCACAGTGAGCCAAGAAAATATCCCCTACACCATTACATCACAAGCCTGAACTGTTCAGGAAGGCAGGATGGAGCCATGCTTTGATGTTTATGCCAAATTCTGACTTTACCATCCAACCACACTTCAGGCTTCTCAAACCCGGCAATCTTCTAATCTTCTGTTTTTTGGTTAAATTGTACCCTCGGTTGCCTGTTTTTCACTAATGAGTGGCACGCGATGTTGTATTTTGCTGCTGCAGTTCGATGTGTTGTGTGACCAGATACGCTCTTCTGAAAAGAGAAGTCTGTCCAGCACTATCAACAGTTTGAACTTTAGCAAGTTAGATTGTCCAAGTTTCTGCCATGTGATTGGGTGATTAGATATATGCGTTAACAAGCAGTTGAACAAGTGTTCCTAATAAAGTGGCTGGTGGGTGTACAGTAAATTACAGCTTTTGTCCCAAAAACAGAAATCATACTGCAAGATTATTAATCTGTTTTTGAAGCTTTGCAATACAGTGTGATGGACAGATCAACCATATGGGCTGTTACTACTCTCTGGTTTAAGGTTATGCATTTTGTCTCCCAAGATTGATAGAGTGACTTCTGTAAATAACAGAAAGGACATGCTTGAAATAAAAATGGAAAATACAAAGTATTTTGTGTGTGTTTGAATTTTATTTATATTCCAAATAGGAATAAGTCAGTATGATTCACTTCAGTAATATAGTGCCTTGCGAAAGTATTCACCCCCCTTTACATTTTTCACATTTTGTTACCTCATAACCTGGAATTCAAAGGGAATATTTGAGGGTCTGCATCATTTAATTTACAGACCATGCCTACAACTTTCAACATTTA
>JAUZST010036066.1:0-27907 GCA_034779995.1 Parotocinclus haroldoi | reverse complement strand
ATTTGTCACAGAATTGCATCGGTTAAATAGTAAATACTAAAAAGAGAAATACTTTTAAAAAGCAATCTATTTTGGGCAAAAAATACAAAGGCTGGAAAGATGAATTAATTATGTAATTAATTAAATATGTAATTACGTCTGTAATTGAAATATCTTTTATTTGTTTTTTTTTACTTTTTTATTTGTTTATGTGCTAGACAGGGAAAATGGTATTGTTTGCAAATTAGATTAGCTACCAAAAGGATAAACAGATGTGAAACCTCGTTGTGATTGTGTTGTGAATCAGTTACAGCATTTTTTCTGGTAGCTAGCTTATCCTTGTGAGTTCTTTTAATCACCGAGCGTCTGTTTGGCTTGCTTTATATCTTCTAAACCTTGGCTGTCAGGTATAAATTTAATTTAGGAAATTAAAGAAAGAAAAGAAAGTATACCCAGAAAAAAACGAAGTAACTAGGTAAAGCAAGAGTAGTAAAGTAGGTGTTATTTCTGCTTTTCATTTACAATAATCTATTTGCTTAATATTAAATAATTTTTGATACTCCATAGACAGATTTGGAAAGACCAGACGGTGTCCACTTTGTGTTAGCACATTCATTCATTCAATCATAGAGGTTCTTTTATTATTATTTGAATAAATACCCTTGTAAATCTAAAGAGGTTTTGGGGGGTTTCTATTGTGACTAAACATGTTGGTGGAAATGGTGGATAAAAGGGCAAAATGGAAGGACTAAATGCGTGTGGTTGAAGTAGGAGGAAGAGCTGCTTTTCGTTTGCTTGAATGAAGGGATTTGCATTCTCTGGTGGGTGCTGCCCTCCTTTTCCTTTTTCTATTTTTCTTTAAGAAGCATGAAAACAGACAAGGTGTGATTGCAGAGGATAAAAAGCAAAGCCTAGCTGGGTTAGGGGTTTTTGTGTTCCATTTTCAGTCTTTGAAGGTGGTGGCTACACTTAAATTGCCTTCAGGCAAAAACTGTATGACAAAGTGTGTGAGTGTGGGAGCGCAAGAATGACTTTCAATCCGGATTAGAGATGACAGAAGAAAAAAACTGTTTTTTTTATTATTTCCAAAAGCAAAAACTATCACGTGCTGATTTGGAAATATATTGTGTATTGATTGGGATTCTCTGTCCTAGCATTATTAAGTGACCTTTAATGTAATGCGTGTGTGTCTTTAAGAACTGTAAAATTCTAGTGTTTTGGCATTTAATGCCAAATCCTTTTATAAATAGGAGACAATAGATTGAACAGTGGGGACTCACTGTTTTTAGTAAGAGAGGATAGAGAATTTGGTTTTAATCCTCCGTCCTCCCACCTTTTTCGTTTTGTCTCAGTTCCGCCCCAAAGCCACTGAAGTAGCACTATCACACTCACCCACGCTAATTAAAAACGCCCTCCTCCACTCACCACCAAGCTCAGCAATGCTATTACAATTGTTTACTTCTCTTTGTGTCATTTTAATTAAAAATCTTTCATCCTCTTCTTTACCTTTTCCTTTCATTTCTTCAGCTGTTTTCACCCGTTCTTCCTATTTTTCCTGATTTTCTTCTTATTATTTTTTCTGTACTTTTTTATTTCCTGTCATCTTCATAATATTCCCATTTTTAATTAATGCTTTTAAGAACTGTATATGAGTTAGACTACTCATAGATATACTCCTCAGAAAACAATTTAATAAAAGAAAAAAGAGTAAAAGCAAAACACTTACTCTCGTGTCATGGTGAACTAAGGGTGCTAGTATAGCTGCCAAAAGCCAATAGGATTGTTTTCCTTTCAGTTGACAGTTATTGCTAACCATTTTATAACCCATGAGCACTTACAGTATTTGCACTAAGAATATAGTACTACAGATTATGAATCAGTGTGTACTGAATAGAAAATCATAAATTGAGTTTTGGTCAAAACAAGTTCAAAACATGGTTTGAACAAGTGTGCCAAGTACCAAGCAAATGACTTTTCTAGTCAAAATGATCAGGGGCGGTCGAAATCTGAGGTACCACTGTGTGCATATGTAAATATATGGGGAATAAAATATTTGCTGATTTTGTTACATCCCCAATTTTATTTAAGTTGGCACGTTGTGTAAAACCTTTTTTTTTGCAAATGTTTACTTATTTTGAATATGATGCCTGTAACACATTCCAAAAGAGCTAGGGACAGGGGCAACAAAAGACTGGGAAAGTTGAAGAATGCTCAAACAACACCTATTTGGAACGTTCCTCAGATGAGTGTCATGATTGGGTATAAAGGGAGCATCCCTGAAAGCCTCAGTCGTTCACAAGCAGGGATGAGCGAGGATCACCACTTTGTAAACAACTGCATGAGCAAAAAGTCCAACAGTTTAAGAACAATGTTTCCCATCATGCAGTTGCATCATCTACAGCCCATAATATCATCAACAGATTCTGAGAATCTGAAGAAATCTCTGCAAGTAAGCAGCAAATCCGAAAACCAACACTAAATGCCGGTGACCTTCGTAACCTGCTTCAAAAACGGACATAATTCTGTAATGGATATTAACACATGGACTCAAGAACACTTCAGAAAACCATTATCAGTGAACACAGTTAATCCCTCCATCTATAAGTGCAAGTTCAATAATGCAATAATGGTAAAGAATTTCACCTACAAAGCTTCTACAATTAGTGTCCTCAGTTCCCAAATGCGTGTTGCTAAAAGGAAAGGTGATGTAACACAGTAGTAAACATGTCCTTGTCCCAACTTTTTTGGAACGGGTTACAGTCATCAAATTGAAAATAAAGCGAATAAAGTTACAATAAGTTATAAGTAAAAAAGTTTGAATATTAAATATCTTGTCTTTGTAGTGTATTTGGGTGAAAATGGATTGAAAATGATTTGTAAATCATTGTATTCTGTTTTTATTTATGTTTTACACAACGTCCCAACTTCATTGGATTTGGGGTTATAAATTCAATTCTCAATGATGGCCAAAGTATTTATTATGGTAAAAGATATGTTTTTATATTTTTATCAGTATTTCAAAATGAACAAACTATGTTGTGACCTGGAGAAAAACTAAAAACTAAAATAATGGGGAAAAATCATTTTAAATTATATAGGGACATCACCACATGTAGTAACCAAGGAAAACAAGCCAAATCCATGCTTGCCAGATGTGACTTCTTCCAATTATTTCCCACCATGTTTGTAATTCAGTCCATGTAACTCTATCGCTGATGCACACTCTTCTTCTAGAAGTCTAGAGTCTAGATGCAATTATAACTATCAAGGTTGGACGTAACCGGGGGCAAAACTTTTTTGTGCTCGACATAGATCATAAACCCTTGAATATAAAAGTGACTTATTGAAATGGATTGAAAAAATGTAAATCACATAGTTAAAAAATGCAACTCATACCTTTACATTACAGGTCCCCTACAGACCAGTATAGGAAATGGCCAGTGCAACATCTGTGTATACATAATCTGTGTGTAAGCAGGAATCTCCTTGAGGAAATTTTTTTTTTTTGGCTGATAAGCGTCTTTCTGGATGTACCGTGCTGCTGCTGATGATACAGTGTTGCCACGTTAGTGTACTGCCACAACTGCCAGCACTTGTTAGAAAACACGTATCAGAGTTATGCAAAGAAAACTCGGGAGTTATCCAAGCACGTCCAATATTGAAACCTTAGTGTAGCCCTGAACAGCAATTATGCATGTCTTCTTCATGGTTTTACTCAAGTGTTTTTTTCCAAGTTAAAACTTGAACTGCATCTATAGTTCCTCTGTTTAAATTTTCATTGGTGAAGCTCATAAATGCTACCAGTGTAGGCTGGGATTCGTGGCTGCTCTTGGCAGGATATGAATGAGGAGTATACATTGAGAAAGAGGAGGGCCATTGCTCTTCCAAGTGTCTGCTGTGCGTCTAGATAATAGCACATGCTCCATCATCTGAACTGAAAGGTCTGTTATGACAGATCGTCATCGCCTTTCAACATCATGTGTCTCTGTGTATGATGTGTGTGTCTGGATAGTGTTAACACCTCCCAATATCCTTGATATGTGTAGGTAATATGTCTGTGTGTATATATCTCTAAAATAGGTGTGTAGAAACGCCTCCGTAAACTGCAAAAGGACATCCAGAATTTTTTTGTCTTATGGCTGCAAACTTTGCTTAGAGATTTTCAATGCTTGGGTCAATATTTGATCACTAAAAACTTCCCATTCATTCTGCACATGTTCCATTGTACCATTTCTGTCTGCACAAATTAATACAGTAAATTACATTAATTAGTACACTAAAATCATTGTCGCGTTTAAAAATAGTTGTCTTTGTGTCAAGGTACATTATCATGCTGGAAATGCATTTTAGAAGATAAGTCAATTATGACCCCAGATGGATCCACTTGATCATCGGCAATATTCAGATTGACTTTGGCATTAGATAAAGTTTGATTTGTGTTAGGCTAAATAGCTTTGGTTATGACATGTTTGATGTGTGTACGGAAATGCTTGTCTGATGGTACTGTTGTTAATATTGGTTGTTTGAGTTACTGTATCCTTCCTCTTAGGATGAAGATGTCTGGCCATTTTCCTCTAATATTTATGTAAAACATATTTCACAGAATGTGATATGTATGAAAATCCCAGGAGATAACAACCATGAAAAGTCACTTAGATCCAAATTTTCCCCGTTCCGATGTTTGATGGAAGCTGTAACTGAAGCTCTTGACCCGTGTCTGCATGATTGTATGCTTTGTTTTGCTACCATAAATAATTGTATGACTGTGCAGGTGTACTGGTGTTCCTAATATGTTGCCTTTGAGTGTGTCTGTTTATAGCATGTACACTGTTTATAACGTAACACACACAACTGGAGTTATTCTGTGTTTGCCAGTATGTGCCATTTAACAACTATCCGATCAACAACTGTTTACTTTTCAGACTGAGGTCTTAAAGGAACGACTATTCATTATAAACCTTAATGAGAAATAATAGTCTGTCTTTTAGCTCAGAAGCCATAAACATACTCAACACTGTGGATTTGGAGAAATGACTGTTCTAACTGTACTAACTGTTCATGTTTTTAGAGACTTTTCTTTGTGTAAGTTGCTTATGTTGTGTGTGTGACTTTATGTTATACTACACTGCCCACAAAAAATAGGGGATATATTATCATGTGATATTTTTGAGATATTCAAAATTCAATAATCCTAATTATTGTGAGCAGTATGTATAAACTTTTCCACATTCACTGGTTAAGTCTTTGTTTAATCTCTTCCATGTTGTTCGTAATGCTGTCTATCAATGTATTCTGGGCTTATCTCAAACAAAAGTATCAGTCCTTTCAGTCACTCAAGTTTTCAACGGTATCTAAGTCACAAAATCTTATAATTTGCATGCAGTTTTTTATAGTTTATAGTTTTATAGACGTATAGCCTATAGTTGCATCACAGTAGAGTAAAAGACTATGTGACTAAGGGAATGTCCAGCCAACCACCACTTCAATCAATGACCTGTTTCACAGAATGTAATGTGGGTGTTCAGTGGCAAATGCGTGTAGATTTATGATACTGTAATAACACCAAAGTGAGCTTGTGCTATTTGGTACTAATCCAGTACTTTGTCACGTGTGTAATGTTACATGTATAATCTTTAACATGTCAGTCGACACTACACTTGTTCAGGGCATTAAAATAAATGTGAGGACTGGGTTGGAAAAAAAAAATCTGATTCGATCCACTTTCTGTGTCCATGAACAAATTACATTGACTTGATCGAGCGTTTTGGGTAATGTCAGCCAAATAATGATACTAAGTAATGGATCGGCAGATCTGTAATTACACAGATTATCTTGAGGTAAAATAAGTGGAGTTAATTAAATGTGTAAGTGGAAAAAGTCCAGATTTTTCCTATCATATCATTATTTTCTATTTACACTGATAGCTATGAACACAGACCTGCCATCAAGGGAACCTGAAACGTTTTAAAATAATTTTGTGATTATGGTTCGATGAATATGGTTTACATTGCTAATAATCTAACTGATGAGATACATATATATTTTTGGGTACAGTTGCATTGTACTAAACCCCCAATAGAGATTGCTTAGATTTTTTGCTCAGCTATGGCTAAGAAGTGAACAGCACATAATCGATTATGTGTTTCTGAGTGCATCCATCCGTTCCATTCAGAATGCTTCACATCAGATCCTTGCAGAACGGTCATGGTATCCTGCAGTGAGTAATAGTAGTAGAGCAGAAGCACTGGCAGTCATTTCTGGCCCATAAATCGCCCCTATAACTCGTTTCTCTCGATGACAAGCCCTGCTCCATAATGGCCTAAATGTTTAGCACAAGCACTGCTGCTAAATGCATCACAGGCAGTGTGTCTGATGGATTAGCTTTTAAAGCTATCACAATACTCTCTCGCGTGCTGAAGGATATGCTTCAGGCACATACTTCAGGGAAGGGTTCGTTTTCTTTTTATCATGTCTGGTGAAAGTCATGTCCTCAACAAATAAATCAGCGCTGTTTGGCCTCCCTTTTCTTATCTATCCAGCCTCCATATTTCTACGCAGATGACCTGCCAGAGCCCAGCATATTCAGGTGTTTGCGTGGCTTTGTATGTTGAGAATGCTATTCGCTGACAGCGAGGGATGCATTGTATCTGCATACCCCAATGAGTTCAGCACACAAGGGGCACTGTGGCGCCTGTCATAGTATCCTTGACACAATGGCACACACATACACTCACACAAACACACACGGACATACCATTTAAAACAAACAGCGTTTACTACAGCCATTAATCACATGCAGTGTGAAGATATTGTATCTATTGTGGTAGATCTCATAGATCTCCTAACTAAAAACACATTAGACTTAGAATATCCAATATATATTCCGTTTTTGTGCCAAATTATTCCACCACAACTTTCACAATGTTAAAGCGGATACTAAAGAGAAATAAATAAGGGAACGTGTCTTTACAAACCAAGGACACTAGTTAGTCTGCACTGGTGTGCCAGGGTTGTATAGGGGTGGGCTCTCTATCAGACAGCTTGGGAGTTATAGTGATATATCAACATTGTGTAAGTCTCTCCCTGTATTTATGCATATTATGTATAGGATTATATACTGTAGCTGTGTGGCTATGCCAGGTCTACTCTTATCTGCTCTTTTGAATGGCTGTGAGTTTGTGTATATCTGTGTATTGACAGTGTATCCTGGGCCTAATTGAAAGCCACCACTAAAATTGATCATGATAATGTGTGTTTAGCAGTGGGTTTCAAATAACTGCAACTGGCAGAAAAGCCAGACACATTTTGCAGTCTTATCTAACCCTGCCAGCCAAGGGCAATTAAATCAGGGAAGAAGTGAGGAACATCTTCACATGTCCCTCTCTCCCCTCTTGTCTTTCTCTAATCAGCTGCCCATTACTAGCCTGATTGCACTCACTGGTGTTTGTGTGATGAGCCTGGATTCTTGTGCTGTGGCCTTGATGGAAGAGAGAGTAAAAGTAAAGACAGTATAAACATATGGTTCCACAGTGGTCAGCTTGGGTCACCCAACTGTGAACTTACTTTACCAACCACATTCCAAAGTGTTAGGTCAGCTGGTCTCTCAAAATAGACCTCATCCCAAACCTTAGCGCTACCGCTATTGGCAGAGGAGCACCAAATAGCCCAGACATTGTTTACCTTAGTAGGGTTTATTAGGGACCTCAGCTGTACAATACAATAGATCCTAAAAACATTTCTGTCCATGCAGCTGTGAGATGTTATACCTTTGTTTAGTTATATCAGTTACTACCATTTCCTAACATTTTGACTATTTCCACATTTCCACTTAATTTATGTGTTATATGTGTGTTTTTTCTGTGCATGTGTAGGATATTATATGCGTTTTCAACATGTATGTAATAGAGGCGAATGAAAAAAGTGACATAAAGAGAAGTGGAGGCATGTAGAATGCATGGAAAGAGGGACTTTCTGAAGTGTGCGTTTTGTGAACGTGTGCAATGTAGGTAGCAGAAATAGGTTAGGTTAGACAGGATCGCAGCCATCACCAAGACTGAGCTTGACACCGTGAAGCACTCACATATAGGAAGGATAAGAGAAGAGACAGCCCGCAGCAATGGTTCATGTGAAACTAGAACACTACAGAACAACTGGACAATTTGAACAGACAGATATCTTGAAGAGTTACCTTAAGAAATCATCACAAGTTTGTCCCTTAATAAGTAGTGAGGAGTTTCCTTACAATTGTCACTTTTGTTAGGGTAACAAAAGATACAGTAACCCCACAGTCTCAACTTTTTAGGACATGATTTATTATGCTTTATGGGGAAATTATGGAAAATACGCTGCAATAAAATAAAATAGTGAATTAGATTAAGGTAAGAAATATGTATGCCTCTTAACTACATTTATCTAGAGGGAACATAATCAAAGTATTTTAAAAATAAACCAACAATTATTGTTTAACATGCTTTACCAAAGAGAAAGGCCTTAGAAAAGTTAGAAACATTTTGACTGTATTGTGGTTTTATAAAATTGCAGTGAAAATTTTGAAAAGAAATATTTAGAAAGCCATGTTATTTATTCATTCCATTTCTGAGGAGAGCATACTTTTTGTTGAGTCTTGTTTCATTTGTAAAATCACCTTTCTTCTTGTATAAAAAAAACCCCAGCGTACTGTGTTCCATGTTAGCATGTGATATAAACATTTTGTCCAGTACCTGTTGTTTAGTAGTGGTCCATAATGCAGTTCAGTTTAAATCACCCCCACTATTATTATTGTACATTCTATTGTTTATTTAATTGTAAATACTTGTCACATAGTATCATTTTTACTATTTACCATTTTGTTTTTACATTTGATAGTGTTCAGTGTATTAGGAAAAATGCATTATAAAGGCATACTAGTTTGCTATTTGTAATCATTTTAATACCATCAAACGCTGATGATTTCTTATTCCTCTCCTTTCCCTCCAGCTCCTACGATTCTGAACGAGTTAAATTGGACGCAGTCCCTGGAAAGAGTGTTTATGGATAACATTCAAAAAGACCCCTCACTTCGTAGGCAGGTCTTTGGAAGTGCCACTGGTGTCACTAGATATTACCCAGGTAAGACTTAACACGTATGTCAGCCACACTGTAGTTATCAGTACTTGCTGAATCAGATACTCAGGATACATTTGGATGACGTTTGCTTGGTTGTCATCTTTTGTTTATTGTCATTAAGATGTGCCATTCTTACTTCCAATTCTGTCTTTAAATATGTGAAATACATGTCATGAGTTATTTAAACATGCTTTATGACTTGAGTAGTAAAGAGTGCTCTCCTCCATTCGCATTTAAAATATTTAGCACATGCACGTATCCAAGTGTTACAGTCCAATAAAGTACAGTCTTAAGAATTGAGGCAAAAAGGTTTTCCTCAAGGACTGGCAAAGCCTGAACCCTCAATCTTTTGATTAATAGTCTATTAGTCTAGCTGTTGAGACTCTACTGCTTATTCTCCATCCAAAATAAACAATTATTAAAGTAATAGGTAATAGCGTGAATAATGATGCAAGCTGATCAAGGTTTATACATACATGTTAACAAGAATGACTCCACCAAACCACAGTGACACAGCAATCACAAAGCAAATACACATAGAAACAGATAACATTTTTAATACAAAGGAGATAACATATATAGTAGGGGTAAGAGTCTGAGACCACTAGAGGGTTGATGGTGGCATTGGCACAGAAACTGCTGTGTTGTCCCTCTTTTTTCATCCTAGAAATACTGAAAAGTTGGAATGGCTACTCTTACAGCCACACAGTCATTGGGATGGCAGAAGAGAGAATTTGGTTTCGTTTGGGTACTGTTATGTTAAATAACATAATATACTGTTGTATGTATGCAACTGCTGTGCCTGTACAGCAACATCTGTAACATTTAAGACATCAAAATATAGGACAGAACACTCGACAACACAGCAGCTTGGTTACCTTAGAATACTATATTGTTAGATTAAAAAAATAACGCTCACCAGCTTCATTGCTTATTCAGACTTAAACTAATACCCATAAATGCTTGAAGGAGTTTAGGTCAGGTGACTGCGGTGTGTTTTGGGCCATTGTTCTGCTACAATATGAATCCTCCCAACAAGCATATTTACAAGTGATTTCAGAGTTTTGGCCTCTGCTGTATAAGGCACTAGTACAGCAACTTATTTTTTCATTTTAATGTTTTTACCTTACATGATGATTCTAAATCATTTTTAGATGTTGAGTTACATACGATCTTATGGCATCTGTCTGTACTATTATCAATGTTATGGCTTGCAAGGTGTACTGTGATTTGAGTTCATCATCTGTTCTCTCCCTCAGTCACCTAAACTTTTTTCTGTCCTTCAGCTGCACCATGGAAGGCTCCCAAAGGGATTGACCTGTATGATGTAAGAAGGCGGCCTTGGTAAGTGCACCTCTTGCCTTCACCCAACTAGCTACAGGTCAACTTCATTTAAACTACGACCTCATTCTTTCCAGTGAGTGGAAACTGGTGACCTGCTGCTAAGGGCTAAGCAGGCATTCAGCACACAAATTGATAAGTTAATTTGAATTTCACATGCTTGCTTAGCTTTAGCAGGAGAAGCTGCAAGGTTTGTTCCGGTTTTTGGTCATCATTTTTCAGCACTGTTGAAAAAAGCCCACACTGTCCTCTACTTTGCAATAGTGATAGATGAAAAGTTATTCTGCTGCTTAGTACTTAACTAAACCTGACAATAGGACTACAGGCTATATTACATGATATGGGGCAGTAGGTTCCCGAGTGGAATGGACATCCATACTTGGACATGCAATTCGTCAATGATATTTCTGGTCCCATCTAACCATCAATCAATCAATCAATATTTAATTATATAGCGCTTTTTACAATGGAGCATTGTCTCAAAGCAGCTTTACACTCTTTTATTATCTTAATAGGCCAAACCCAAATTGAGTGGAAAGGAAAAACTCTCTGAAAGTAGAAGGAAGAAACCCATCCTACATGAGTGGACTAGATGTTATTTAGGTAAATACTTAAAAGTATATTAAAGCATTAGTAAAACTAACTAAGTAATACAAGTTAAATCAATATTAATATTTAAGTTGGTAATAAACTAAGTAACAGAATAGCTTTTAAAACAAAATAGATTTTAAAATTATTCCTCAGTGGGAGGTCCTTGTAGGCGCATCGTCTCTTGGCGACTAAATGATAGAGGGAGTTCCTGCACTCTGGTGGGACTGGGTTCTGCTGATGAAGACCAGTAGAGTGATGCTGAGGTGGAGGAACACCCAACAACATCTAACCAATAAGACCTTTCCATTCAGTGGAATGGCAACTCTAAGATCTGAGTCTTGTGTGTGATGCTGTGTGTGCATGTGTGTGCACTGGAGTCCCATCCAGGGTGTATTCCCAACTCACTAGTTAACAGGCATTATATTATTAAGATTATAAAGTCATGCATTTGTGTTGTCCCATTTATGTTACTTTTATTAATGCATATATAGACAATTTATCACAGTTGACATAAAGTATCTCACAGAAGTGAGTACACCCCTTACATGTTTGTAACTATTTTTATTATATATTTTTAAGTTGCAACACTGAAGACATGACACTGTGATCCAACGTAGTCACTCTACAGTTTGTATAAAAGTGTAAATTTGCTGTACCCTCACACACAACTCAACACACAGCCATTAATGTGCGTACACCACTAAGTGGAAATGGGCATCCAAATAGTGCCCAAAGTGTCAATCACTTGTGGGGCCATCATTATTTTCCAGCACTGTGTTAACTGTCTTGGACGTGGACTTCACTAGAGCTCCACAGGTTGCTACTGGAATCCTCTTCCAATCTTCCATAAAGATGTCACAGAGCTGGTGGATGTTTGAGACCTTGCACTCCCTCACCTTTTATTTGAGAATAAAGCAATGATACTTTATAGGGTTATGTCTGGAGACATGCTTGACCTTTAACCCTCAGTTTCTTTAGCAAGGCATTGATTTGTCTTGGAAGTGTGTTTGGGGTCATTATCATGATGGAATTCTGCCCTGTGGCTAAGTTTCCATAGGTAGAGGATCATGCTCTACTTCAGTATGTCACAGTAAAATCAGTAACAAAAAAAACGTTGCCATTTTGTTGACAGCGATTTAGACATTGATGGTTGTGTGTTGAGTTATTTTGAGGGCACAGCACATTTATACTGTTATACAAGCTCATAGTTTCAGTGTTGTCCGATGAAAAGATATAATAAAATAGTTACAAAAATGTGAGAGGGTGTACTGACTTTTGTGAGATACTTTAAATGTGTTGCTTAACACAAAATCGGTATATAGGCATAGGCATATTTTGTTCAGGGTATTGTTCTACCAAAATTGTATACGATCGGAAATAAAGAGCACAATACTTGTCCTGTGGCTACATAACTAAGCACATTGCTGAGGAATTAAAGTGCTGACACTGACAAAATACCTTGTGCCTAGGGGCTGAGTGCACTTAGCTGTTATGAGGCCACAGCCAGCTGAGGTTGCATTTCCCATAGCGCGGAGAGTGCTTGCAACACGCTAACAACGCCCTTATGTGACAGGATAATTATAATCCCACTCAATGAGACTGTCTGCTGAGCATTCACACAGAAAAAGGAATCCCCATATACCTACACAACACTGTTATCAACCACTGAAGACTACCAGCAAAGTTGCATCACTAATAAGCTTTCCACTCAGACAAAATTCTGCACTTGTCACATTTATAGACATTATGTGTAGCTGGTATTTTTGTGCACTTTGAGTATACTTTGGTATTGGCCAGTTTAAACACACCCCCTTGTTAGTGCAGCTATTAGAGCATACAGAGGCAACATAAATTAAATGGTAAAATAATTATAAATAATAATGTTATTATATACACAATGTGTGATGTTTGGGCTTGATCAGAGTAATGTTGATACATAATGACGTTATGCAGCTTGTTGATACTGACAACTAGAGCAAAAGAAGGGCTTTAGTCAGTAATATGTACAGATTGTAGCCATATGGTAGGTGAACCTGATAAGCTCGCAACTGAGTGCAAGTGCTGGGTGAGTGACCTAATGAAGAGTTGGTAAGGAGAACATGTTCAAGCATTGCAATGGACACAATGGTTCTTGAAGTCAGACAAAGCCAAGAAAAGGTGGTAACTGTTAAGGTTCCTACCTTTTCCCTCGCAGCGCTGCCTCACCGATTACCGTTACAGAGCAATCAGTGAGGCAGTTTATAACCAGTGTCTAATTAACAACCTGATGACGAACACCATGTACCATGTACCATGCACCGCTTAGGCGCGCCTTGACACGCTGGACGTTTTCTTGCTCGGTTTTGGTTAGTTGGTAACGTCCTGGGGCTTTTACTGCCGACGGACGGATACGGGGGAAACCCCTGAGGTATTCAGTGTTTGAGACACTTTTAGGGTTTTCTGTTCCTCGGTGCCCACATGCGCTCCTCGCACATTCCACTCCCGGCTCCACTTCTCTTTTGAGCCTCGCTCTAGTCGGCTGCCCTCTCAATTTGAGACACAAATTAAATTACACGCACCCCCGCATGGCTTCCTCACGCTACATGCGAGCTCGAGCTTATGCTCACCCTCTAGCGCTTTGGCACCGTCCACGAGAGATCTACGTGCATGTTTGATCTCACGCTCGCCACCTGGCACTTCGGCGCCTTTAACGATCGATTCGCGCTTGTGCTACACCCACGCTCCCCCTCTGACACTACAGCGCCTTTACCCCAGCCAGCTGCCCGCTCCCAATGAGATGCACCCCGGTTTGGGTTCCGCCACCCGGCTGCACGCTTTGAAATAAGACGCGCCCCGTGATGGCATTCTTGCATTGCATGCGCACTCGAGCTCACGCTCGCCCTCTGGCGCTTCAGCACCTTCTCAAGCTCACACTCGCCCTCAGGCGTCCCGGAGTCCCTCTGTGCCTCGCGATTTGGGAGACGTCCAAAATCGGCGCCTTATCGTGCTCACTGCACGTCTGCTCTTTGCGCTATGGAGTCTTTTGCAATTCATTCGCTCGCTGCTCACACCTGGGATGCAACATAGTGCCACGCTTTTTTCACCTTTTAGTTTGTATACGTCGTAGAGCCCTTTGCTCGTGTTGTCCCCTTTTTAGTTTGTTTTTGTATTATTTTGCCATTATTATTATACGCCGTGGGATTCCCCGGTTCTGCATACTTGGGTTCTACCACATATCGTAACAGTAACGTAAATCTTCCCTGGATTTCTGAAGTATGTAGCCATGAACGTATATGCAATTGCTTGTGCTGTGATGTATGTCTAATCTTGTGCTATTTCCTCCAGTCCCATTAATCTGTTGCTTAGCAACCTATGCCCAGCTGTGCTGATTGACAGGGCCAAGGCAGGGCACCAGTCAGGATGTATCTGGTCAAGTATGCATGATTACAGACTAGCACACTGTCTCTCTGTTACACTCTCTGTGTGACTCTACCTGTCTTGCTTGTCAAATGGTGGTTAAAGTCTATCGTGAGGCTGAGAGGGACACAGGCACACTGATGGCATGTTTGTGCACACATTCGATAGGCTTTAGAAAATGCACACCTTACTCATTTTAACTTTCACAGGTAAAGCTATAATAGCTTCTTTTAGAAAGTCCATATGAATTTAGATTACTGTGATTTATTTCACAAAAGTGAACACTAAATGAATATAAAAGTTTGTTTTAACATAGGCCTATTTGAAAACCTGCACATGATTTTGTTTTAACGTATTTGGTATCCAGCACATGATCTTGCTTTATGTAGTTATTAAGAAATACAATACAATGGTGTATACCATGCAATAATTTAATACACAGAAGTGCAGACAACGGCATTGTCCAACATCAAGTTCTTCCCAGATGATTAAAACAAAAATGGAGCATGTTAATGTTAAATGTTCTGGAATCACCTTAGTATGAAATCTTCCATTTTTGGCATTCAGACTGATATGTTTTTTAGAACAGCTTTTAATCTGCCAGTTTTAATTTATGAGTACCAGTGCACTACATACCTCTAATTATCTTCCTAAAAGTCAGATTGATTTGCTTTACTGGACAGAATAACAATATCAAGACTATTGCAAAGGTTTCTGTAGTAACCATGACTACTTAAAGCCATTCAGGCACTGGAGTAATGCCTGCTTAAAATGAACTTTTACAGTTATATGTGAATAAGATCAAATCAAATTTAGACGTCAAAAGATCTATTAGAATTGGTTGTCACCAAATTCATATAAAAATTCCAGCTTCACACATGACCCCCCTAAATTATACACTGAATGGTGGGATCTTCCAAAGACAATGCAAGTAGTCCAATTCAGGTGGTGGCAATAATACACCAATAAATTATGCTAATCAACATAAGGTCGAAAAAAGAAGAACTAGTAATCATAGGTCACAAGTAATCATAGGCATATTGTGTGTATTCAATTATTGTATTATTTTATCATATTATTTGGTATGATAGTATGGTATGGACAGACATTTGCATTTGCTTCCTTTTGCAAAATAGACGAGGCTGGGAAAATGGTGATACAGACAATTGTCCGTTTTGGTTCTGTTAGAATATCCTTAGCTAGTGTTATTTGGTGAGTTTTGTGGTGAGTTTAAATGAAACATTGGAGAGGAGTACTAATAGCTCCACTTCTGCTTCAGAGGAAAAAGAGAGCTATGAAAGAGAAAAAGTGTGTGGGTTCATCATATTCTTAGCTTGTGAAAGGAGCTTGGGGAGGTGACACACTGGTCATCTTCCTTCATAACCTGTTGTGAGCCAGTGTTTCCAAGTGCTTGGGCTCTTTGTGGCAGTGAAGCAAAGATCATTACTCAGATCCTTGAAGTGCCCTTTGTCCACCTGGAGTGCATTTTTACATTATTATGATGGCCATACAGGGAGATTTGATAATCTAGCAAGCCAGCAAGGGGGTAGTTTATCACATTTAAGTAGTGTTTGTGAAGATTTCATTGTGGGGTGTGCTGCTGTGCCCTGAAAAACCAAGGACTCTTTGCCAGCAGCATATATGAAATGCCTGTTGCATTTTGATGCCCTATACGTTTTTAATTAGATATTCCTTTTTAGGTAGTTTAACAATTAGATACTCCAGGCTAGATTCATAAACACACATAGTAACAAAGAACAGAAGATGCACATGCACCAAAAAGGTTGGATAAAACCTTTGTAATATTGTATGTAATGATGAAAAAAATAATAAATTATACAATATGTAACACTATTACAGTATAGGTCCAGGATTAGTGGCACTAGTTACACAATGTGTAAAAATGATAGATATTCCCTTACTGTTTATAAAAGTACTTACAATTGCACAGTGTAAACAGTCTTATTGTTAAAGTTCCTCTCACCTGTGTAGTTTTGTCCATGGCTGGTGTATAGTTTCTCTGTTGCTCACTCTATTTAGAGAACAGATAGGGAAAAAAAACTGATTAACCGGCAGTAATGCAGCAGTAATGGGCCAGTCAAAATGCTTAATTGTCTCCAGTTGCTCTGTTGTTAATTATTAACATGCCTCCATTATAACCTTTGTCACCACTGGTTATTAAAGGAGGACAGAGAAGAGTGATGATGTGAAAGAAAGAAAAGAAAGACTGCACAGAGAAAGACAGTAAGTCTGTGGCTTCTCGAAACAACTGAGGATTTACAATTGAGTGAATACAGGGTTTAGAGAGAGAGTTTAAAGAAGAAATATAGAGACAGACGTACATCTGTGCTAGATGAGTGTTACAGAGATGCCATTAGTGTGGGGCTTTAGTGCAGAATACAGCCCAAAAGCAGGTATTGATTTTGGAAAAAGTCAATCTATCTCCTCGGTAAATATTATGGCAGCTGCTCAGTCCCACTCAAACCCATGGCTTCAGAAATGTCATGGGCAGCGAGAAAATGGAGCCTAGGGCTTGGCTTAACTCTCCTTTAATTCTATGGGTTCTGAAAAAAAACAGGCTGGTGTACCCTCCAGCCAGAAATGGGTTAACCGCCTTGCTTTAATGTTAACCTGTACCATGGAGCTAATGTGAAGCAATGGTATAGTTAACATTTTAGATTTAATTTAATGCATATCTATGTATATAATATCTCTGCTGCTGATGAGGGGCATGCACATGGCCTGTCTGAACACAGTTTTATGCTTCTTCCTCTTCCTCACGCAGCTCCAGTGGCCTGTAACACCTGCATATTTCTGTTCAGAAATTACCAGCTGCATGCTATGTCACTCGAACATATCTCAACGGATGAGCATTGATAATTGGCTCATTTCTGATGTACTAATTTTAGCAACACCTTCCCCGCAGAGGGAAATGGATAGAAATGAAGACACAGATAGAACAGTTTATGAGAGCAGTGGGAAAATGAAATATAGACAGACATAAGAGAGGACACAGATATTCATAAATACTGCCAGAGGTCAAATAACATAAAACCAATCTGCTGCCTATGTTACTCCTTTCAGGTAACACTGATTTATATATTTATTTTTACCTGTGTTGCACAAAGATACATTAGCTTCAGAATTTCAATGTGTGAATTCAAGGACTATAATAATATAAAAGTGGGAAATAAAGGGCATGTTGCAATGTCGCTCTTTGTTTTTAGTTTCTGGGCTGTATTACTTGGAAATATTCTTTGTATCTGAAAGTAATGAAGCCATGTAGCAAAAAGAGTGCCATTACATACGCATGACCTATTTTTCACCTTGAAAGTAGCATTTAGGTATAGCACTGCCTTAACAAGACTGTTCTGTATGTAAAATGGTGTTAAATGTATACTCTGATGAGCCTAGACAAGATCACTCACATGTAAAAACAAACAATGTTAATTATCTTGTTAAAACCAGCAAATCTCAAGGTCTGTGAGTTTTTGGACATTTACTGACAAGTGAGTTCTTGGAGTTAATGTTTTGGTGTGGAAGAAATGAGTATTGTTTGGAAGACTCATCCCATCAGGACTGGATTGACAGACATCACAGAATTTTCTTTGCAGTTTCAGGAGTAGTATGCCACAGCACACAAGTGAATCACATTATGTTCATTATGGGGTTGCACAGTTGCAGATGTGTTAACTATGCTAACACTGTCCACTGTCAAGACTACCTACAGTGGATGCACAAGCACTGAAACTAGACCTTCGAACAGTGAGTGAAGATCGCCTGCACTTACATGAACTTTATACATTTTTCCCAAAGCAACTTAACCCGTAGCATTTTTTTTCAATATACAGTCCAAGCAAATCTGGGTTAAGGGCTTTGCCCAAGGGCAACTTGGCAGTGTTTGAAACATAGTTAAGTACCTTGTGTTTTAGGCCACCACTGTCCACCCTGTGGCTTGAGAAGTTATGGCTTGATGGATGTTCTGTGGGAAGAAGACAAGCTGGTAGATTGATGTTCTACACATAGGCACCTTGTTTTGAAATGTTTTGAGGAATTATGAAGTGTTTAAGTTGCCATGTCTCAATCTTGGATGTGCTACAAGCCAAGCCATGGCTTATAATTTACATTACATAAAGGATCTGTTGATTAATGATTTGGTGCCATGTGCCACAGGGAACCAGATTCCATTCATTGGCTGTGTTTGGGCTGCTTAGATGGGACACAATACCAACAGTAGTGTGTGAATACTTTTAGCAGTGTGGTTATAATGTTTTTGTTCAAATGTGTATATAGTAAACTAAGTGTACAAAATTGTGTTTAAATGTTTGTTAGTTGCTTTACATAGTTGCTTAGCTCATTCAAGCAAATAAATTATTTCAAAATAAAATATCCCATAATGACATATCCCCTAATTTTGTGAGCAGCGTAGTTAATTGTATCACTTTGAGACCAAATCATTTCAGAATTTCCACTGGCAGTGTTGATGTGATCCATCTAGTAGTGTGTGTTGTGTTAACGAAACACCAGATGTCCAGAATAGCAGATACCTGCTAGCCGCATCAAATAATATGTGCTTCAGCACATGTATGGTTGTAGGGTCAAGTGTTTATGTGTGTGTAAGCACTAGAGGGATTAGGGGACAAGGATCAGCCAGGCTCATCTGTGTGTCACCTGGCCTGGGCACTGGGGAGTTTGCATAATGCCTGGAAAGGACTGGTGTTGCCGTGGCACAGTGGAGGGGTAATTACAGTGTGGAATCCATGCAGAAACAGCACATCTGGAGCCAACAGGCTTGGCTGAGGGTAGCGATGAGGTTGAGGACATCTCAGCTAAGCTCTACTGCTACGTTGTTAGCGTTGTGCTAACGCATTGGTATCAACACAATTCATTCACAATTTCATTTAAAACTTATACGTGCTAAGTCTTTTTTACACCCACCTGACTCTCAGAGCACAAAGTAAGCTAATAATGAAGATAATATCTGGCTTAAAGCTCAAAATTAGTGATAACCTAAAAACTGAACATCAAAATATAATGGTACATCATTTTAAAAAGATTGTATTATTGAGTCCACATATGTACAGATTACAGATTGCTTGTATTCTCTCTCTAAAGATCATTAAATGATTCCAAACAGCCAATATTTGTGCTGTTAATCAAAACTGTGCTGCTAAAAATTTTTGTATATGTGGGACTGTGGTGACTTAGTAGTTAAGCTACTGGACTATGGATCAGAAGGCCCAGGCTTCAAACCCCACCTTTGTCACAACTGGGTCCCTGAGCAAGGCTGTATTAATTGTAAGTCGCTCTGGATAAGGAAACCCTGCTAAATGACGTAAATGTATATGCTCTGGCCGGTACAGAATACTAAAGGACACAAATGGCTTTTTAATTGCCCTTCAGAATTTCTCACTTCCTCCCACATCCTTGTTCCACCCTGTGCTGCTAGTGAGAAATCTATACAGAACATCTTCTTGTGACTAATAGTTGAGACTTTAGTTCAGAGATAGATAGAGGATAGGATCACCTCTCAGCCATGGGACTGGTGACTCTCAGCCATGGATGTAAAGAGCAACAGCACCGAATATTTCTCAGTACTACAGTTTCTGTGCCCTGACAAACTTAATTACAGCAGTGCAATATTTTTCATTATGTTTTGTACTAATAATTTTATTTAGCATATTTTTTAAACCCGCTTTCCCTGGTAAGGGTTATGACAGCTCTGGCAACAATGCCCAAATAATGCAGTGTGTAAGCTTGCCGTGGATGGAACACCAGCCCATCACAAGGTCAGAAGGGATCACAGTTGCAGCACCTGGAGATGATCTCCCAGCTTGCCTCCCCTCTTTCAGGCTCAAACATTCAGAACTGTATTAGATTCTTGCTGCTACATCTAAAACCATCTACTATAAGGCTGTCACAGAACCTGAGCAGCATCTTTGCCAGTAATAATATACTGTAAATTATTCTAAAAGTCTCAAATATCAGCTTGAGTGCAGGTGTAGGTGAGCAAGAGAGGGAGGACAAAGTTGACGCATGGTGCTCAGTGCATCTAAGCTTCTCTCCATGCTTGCTTCACTTATACCTATTTGCTTCTCCTTATACCTATACCCTAACAATATTCATTAAAATTACTATTACAACTCCATGCATGCACTTTCAGAGTATACTGACTTCACGCCTTTGTTCTATGTGCAACGTTTGTTCAATGTCTACGACTGTCCTCACTCTCTGGTCTAAAGTGCGATTAATCTTTTTTAGTCAAAAATCTCTGACTTTGTTCTCTTTCGGTAGTTGCAGTTTTAGCGGATTTTTTTTTTACATGCATTTGTTAATGTCTGTCATTCGCTGACTATGATGGAATATAGTGATGTAACATGTACCCATCAGTGTTCAAAGCCAAGTGCTAAATAATAATAGTCATGCAATAGCATGTACAATAGTACTCATTCAATTAATCATTAAATCCTGATGAGGGTTACTGCAAAGCTGGTGTCTTGGCAACATCACAGTGTGAAAGCACGCATGTCTTTGAACTGTGGGAAGTACCTGGACTATGTGGAGTAACCCCACACAGACAAGGAAGGACATGCAGACTCCACATATAAAGGGCCTAGACCAATCCACCCTGGGTTTGAACCCGGGAACTTCTTGCTGTGAGGCAGTGGTGCTACCCATCGAACCACCGTGCTGTCACAATCACACCAGTTAGCCTAAAATGCATATCTTTGGACTGTGAGAGGAAACCTGAATACCTAGAGTAAACATGGGGATGACATGCAGACTCCACAAAAGACTCAGAACAATCTACCAGGACCTTCTCACTGTGAAGCAACAGTGCTACTCACTGAGGCACTGCAATTTCCCTGAATCTGCCAGTGATAAGCTTTCCTTACACTTTCAAAAGTCTTGAATTGAGAATTGACCCTATTGTAAGTGTCTCTGAGCTAGTATCTTTATAACCTTGCTCCTGTCATGAATACTCGTTGATGATGATGTGACATAAAAAATTATGTTCATGATAAAGTGAATGAATGAAACAGTTTGTTTGAAGGGACCCATAGCTGTGGCTTGTTAATAATGCTGTCTGAAGGAACATACTGCAGGACCAGGCAATAGCACTAGGCCCCAGCAGAACTAGCAAGGTTAGCAATGTTAAATGAGTCGGTAGGTGGTTAAATGGATAAAACGAAGAAAGCCTCAGGGATACCATAACTGTCTTTTATACGCCAGATGGAAGGAAACAACCATTTACCACAAAGAGAAGAACATTAAAATGCTCAAGCGTTAAGACTGGGTATATGGTTGCCCTGTGAGAACTAAAATGACTTAATTTTTATCCAAGGTTTTACATTGGACCATTCAGGAAATAAGCAAAAAGGGTATCCTACATTATTCTGCTTGAAATTATGCAAGCGCGTAATTGCTTTGTTGGTGATCAGATGTACCTTGGCCTTTAAGTATTTTGCATGACCATGTCTCCATGTCCCTGTGGGTTTACTCTGGGTTCCTTGCTCATGCATTAGGTTAATTGGTTGCCCTAAATTGGACTTGTGTGAATGTGAATTGCCATTGATGCTGATGGAATGTTAAATAAACAAATCGACATACAAATTCAAAAAAAATATTGCTTTATAATTTTTTATAATAACTTTATAATCAAAATATTATTTGCCTTATTAATACTAAGACCTCCAGCTACAGGTTGGCCAAGTACAAGTGAGAATCTGAATAACAGTGGGTGTTTACACTTCTGCATGGCTAAGCAAAGACTTCACAGGGGTTATTCATTCCATTTCATCTCATCAGAACATGCAGCACCGATGACCTTCTGAGACTTGCTCTCATGGTCTTTATCTATAATACATTCCCACTGGCCTTCAAAAAGTCATTGAATAAATTTCTAGAAATTTTTCATACCCATATTCCATATTCCTACATTCATCATACGCCCTTATCCAGAGTGACTTACAATTAATACAGCTTTACAATTCGAGCAATTGTGGGTTAAGGACCTTGCTCAGGGACCCAACTGTGGCAGAGGTGGGATTTGAACCCTGGACCTTCTGGTTCATAGCTCACTCCTTAACCACTAGGCCACCACATACCCAGTGTCTTAATATCTTTTATATTATGTGGAGTTTAGAAGCTGAGGGACCTGCTGATATTAATTAAGTAATGCAATTACTTAGGTAGAACCTTGTTCATAAGCATGGAAATAAATCCTTCAAATGCGCACGTTATGCGAGTCTGTTTTGTGTTTTCATGTGTCAAGTCATTAGTGTGTCATTGCTTCAAATAGCAGAGGCTTTAAAATGAAGTGGTGCCTGTAAGCAAATTGGTATAATTTGCTAGGATTATTACGAAAAACAAATGAACTTGGGAAGTAATTATGGGTTATAATGGTGTCACAGAATTCTTTTAATTGCAGGTAAGTACAAAGAGTTAATGTTTTTTTAAAGGATTTGTGTTCTGACAAAATAGATCCAAGAGAGAAGCTATAACATCACAGCTCAGATGGAAGCATGTGTACATATACAGAATACACACAAACAGCAGCTCTGTAAAACACAGCCCAGGCACCATGACCCCCTCAGACTGCGCTCACCCTGGTGCATTCAAATTAAAGATCCACTAATTAAACCGATAAAAGTCAGGCTACAGTGTGCTGATTTTTGAATGTCAATGTGGATCACAAGGAACTAGCAGGTGCTGTCACTTTGATGTTGCTCTCACTCTCATAAATAATTGGATTCCTCCTACCTTCATTTGTTTTTGCAATAAATTTAAAGCTTGCTCAGACTGAGCCTTGTTCCTCTCGGTTACCACCAGTCTTCCATCAGCATTTTTGCCGCTCAAGTGGTGTTACTGAGTGGTTTGTCTCTGAGTTAAGACTTCATTGTGCAGGTTTCTAGTGGTATATGTGTCAGCTGAGCGCCAGAAAACCTCTTAACATCCAGTTCACCGGCCTCTTTATTATGGAAGAGCTCAGGCAATTGAAAAAAAAAACCTTTGAGACGCTCTCATGGCCTTTAAGGCTGTTGCTTCTAACTAGCCAGCTATGGGACAGTTCTGCCAATTTTCGTCTGATGACAGTAGTACCAAGTGCTCAGCCAAATCCATCAGGCGAAAATGAGTTAGACATAATGCGTTTTTAATTGAGCACACTCAATTCTGTCCCTTTCTTTCAGGGAGGTTATGGGGCCTTTGTTTAATTTAAGTCTATATGTCACACTCTATCAGTTGTGGACAGACACAACCCTGGTCTCCAGTTTTTCTTTTCTATTTGGTGGATCATATTTTTTACTGTCTGTACTCTGAATCAGCTCAAGTCTGTAAATGGCTGCCGGTATGCCATAAAGAGACTAGGCACTCTTCCTCCACGACACAATTTGTCAACGCTAGCATAATGATGGCAGGAGACGGACATACTGGCTAATGTGTTTGTCAGCATCTTGATGATTCAGCTCAAGCAGGTCTAGCTTTTATATTGATGTTGCACCTTAAGTTAGGACAACATGTCCTGTTGGACGAGGAAAGGCTAGGTCAGATTCATATAGCAAATAAAAGTTCAGCTTTATATAAGCTTGCAGTAACACTTGTCCTCACACATCCATATTTTCCAAGACCACTTAATCAAATTCAGGTTCATTGAAGGGGGTGGAATGGGACACAGGGTAGGGCCTAACCAGCAGCACAGGGTGCAAGGTAGGAACCAACGTTTGATAGGGTGCTAAAGGGTGAAATAATAATTGCTTCAACAGTTACATATATTAAATAGTTAATTGTTACTAATGAAATAGTAAATGTCTATTTCATTTCTTAGATTATTATTGAGAATATATTAGTTGGATTTATGAACAATGGTGACATCAGTATAATTATAAATTGTCTTCATTAAGGCTAAATTTACTTCCATTTAAAAGTGCATTATCCCTTGTGAAAGCTAAACTAAATAAAACACATTCCCATAATATTTCTAAGAGGCTCAGATATTTTTAGAGCTATTTGTGTGTACTAGTTGTTAGCTTAAACTTACGTAGGTTCATATGAAATAAAGACCATTGCAAAACAATTGCAAGATGCATTTGATGCTGCTGGTGTTAAAGCATTTGTAGGAATGAACTGGGAAGCTTTACTTAAAAGAGCATTGTGCCCAGTATGTCATATCAAAATCTTTTTCTCTGTGGATCTAGTGCAGATTTTTGTCATCCTAGAGACACCACAATCCCACTATTCCTTCCAGACTGCCAGATCATAAAGATGAGCACAGGCGAGAAAGCATCATGATGATATAGTGTGTACTTGTTCTCTGACCTCTGCAGTTTAGTCCAATGTCGACTGTGGAGGCAGCTGCCTTGCTTAGAATGAATTACATTTCAAATGCCTGAAGGTCCTGGTCAGAAGCTGCTAAATGTGTTTGCCCTGTCTACAATCTAATTGTAGTTGCATTTCTTTGTTAACAGGTATATTCAGGGCGCCTCTTCTCCTAAAGATATGGTCATCATTGTGGATGTGTAAGTACCCTCACCCAGACTCTCATTTAGACAAAAGCGCATTCTCCCTATACACAGAAACACAGCATGGTGCTGTAGTGCCACCCAAGGGCTAAAAAGGCCTTTGGTGTTTAGGTTAGCAAGTACACATTTTTCATATCACAATGTAATTGTGTTCTTTGAAAATGGATGTTTCTTGGAATGAAAAAAAATAATTCTTGGGTGAATTGCTGGTTGTACAGCTGACACATCTGCAGCAGGAAAAAAATAGAAACTGACTTTTAACCCATGTTCTATGTTATTCCAGGTCTTATCTTGCCTTAAAATAACACATTGAAATAACATTTGAAAGAACCTGGTTGACTGACTGCAAAAGAGTGAAAAATAATAATGAGCTGTTATTGGGAAAAAATAATAATTTGTTTGTTTGTGCTAAATCTGTTTTAATATTAAAACAGGTCATCTTACTTGATAACAGGTCAACTTATTTTCAGTGTTCTTAGAAAAACGCAGTTGCAGCTCTTCATAATTTTTTGATGATTTATTGTGTGTGGCTGTGCAACGATTAGGTGTGAACCCAAAAAGTCATTTTATTCTAAGACAGTTTAAAATATGCAAAGGTCTCATCAGAAATGCAAATACAGTTGACCTTTTTTCCCTATAATGTCTTTCCTGGTGGATATCTGATGCAGCGTCAGTGTTCTGTCAGTTAGTAGGTTTCTAAGTTTAATATAACGTTTAAATATATTTATCTTGTTTTTGTAGCGCAATTGACACATTTAGATTAATGTTAAAAAAAATAAAGTTGCCCTGTATAGTGATTTGAAAAGGGCAGAATTAGAATTCATTAGGAACAAGCAGATGCATGTTTGTGGTGCCACTCCATTGCAGGGCATGGCAGTGGGATGATTCCCAACCCGTATACCCACCACCTGGCTAGCCCCTCTTTCAGACACAGAAAGGCATGACTCTGTATTACCCACAGTAGCCAGAATGTACCACTGGTACTCAAACCTGGATCACCTTGGTGGTATACTAGCAAATTGCTGCTGGCCCACCTAAATTCAGAGTGCAAAATATGTTTGTCTAAATAATATGATGGTGTTATTGTGAAAATAGCAGAATTGCTATTTGTGTCAATCTCTGAGTTTCTTCAGGCAAACATCTCATAGTTTCTATTAGCCCTTGAATTCTAGAATACAGACTGTTTATAATCAATATTACATCCTATTCACGCGATGTGTTCATCATCCAAACTCACACACAAACACTATTAGCATATGTCTAAAAGTCACATGTGGAAGACATGGCTATGAAATTGTGATAGGATGCTTAGCAACAGGTGCAGCCTAGCAACAGCTTATTGCTCCGTCAGTTTCCTCATGCTATGAGAATGCTTTGTGATCAAATAAAAATAGTGACTTAAACTGATTCATGTCATTTTGATGATAGTTTAGTATGATGTGTTACATTATTCAGTAATAAGCATGTGTGCTTGTTTGTGCAGGAGTGGCAGCGTAAGTGGACTGACTTTGAAGCTGATGAAGACTTCTGTGGTTAAAATGCTGGACACCCTATCTGATGATGATTACGTCAGTGTAGCTCAGGTAAGGGCATCCTCACACACACCAGGCTATTAGTAAATATTCCCATTCACATATTCACATACTTCATGTAATTTTTCATGACTCTGACTTTTTTGTAAATAGTGCCAGCAGCTAAAAACAGCCTTGTCAGCAAACATTTCTAAAGCCATCCATGTTTGAGAGTCCAATAGATCATAACTGACCTTGCTGTCTGGCATTTGGTTACCTGCAGTCAACACGTTTGAGCTAATGTTCAGAGAAATAGGAAAGTTAGCATTCTTCTCCAAGTCTGTTCAGCTGCAATGACTTTGAAAAGTGACTATGAAAGTAAAAACTGTAATTTGCATTATTGGTAACGTACATTTAGAATGTTCAGACAGACTACTTAACAAGTGCAATAATCACTAATCATTAATCATAAATCATTTTAGTTGTCGGGGAGACTATCAAACTCAGGATGATTAAAGGCATGTGCTGTACTGACTTTACATTACTCCCTTTGCTCTCAAATTAGCCACAATTCTTTGTGGCACGTATTCCACAAGAAGTTGGAAACGTTCCTTTGAGATTCTGCTCCATGCTGACACGATTGCATCACACAGTTTAAGCAGATATGTAGATACATGCAAGATAGGTTTTATGCTTCAAATCTTCAGTTTTACAACATCCCAGGTGTGATTTTATTGAATTCAGATCGTGTGGCTAAAAAGGCCACTGAAGAACACTGAAGCCATTGTCATGCTCATTAAGTTTGAGATGCTTTTTGCTTTGTGGCGTTATCTTGCAGGAAGTAGTTATTGCCATGACAGGGTGCCCATCACAGACTTCTTTAAGACTACATGGGAAGCCAAGCTTCTCTTTAATTTGATTAAAATTCTGTATTGAAATTTTTATACTGTGAACTAATCTTGGTGTAATTAATTGTTTTTGTGAATCAAATAATTCACATATTACTGCAGTATCATGCTATTAAAAGATAGATAGAATAAAGGCCTCTGAATATGTCATATTTGAGCCATGTCAAGATACATGGGTTTCACTGACAGTGAATGGAGTATGGGAAGGTGCATTTTATAGAGAAAAAGTATTGAGCAGAGTGGTTTTTGGTTTGCCCTGCCCTGAAACATGACTTCTCTTATGATGAATAGTCAAAATCTCAGAGTAAATTGGGAATCTTATCTCTTTAGACTTCAATAAACCTTTCAGTTTATTTCGAATAGATACAATTCACATCGCATGACTCATTATGAGATGACCATATCCCCACAACCTATCCTCTGTTCCCAAATTTGTTGACATTTGTTCCCAATAAATGTACAAAAACGCTTTCACACATCTCTGTGTGTGTGTGTGTGTGTGTGTGTGTGTGTGTGTGTGTGTGTGTGTGTGTGTGTGTGAGAGAGAGAGAGAGAG
>JAUZST010036056.1:2500-27911 GCA_034779995.1 Parotocinclus haroldoi | reverse complement strand
AATTGAGCATCTCTGGAGAGACCTGAAAATGGCTGTCTAACAACGTTCACCATACAACCTGATGGAACTGGAGAGGATCTGCAAGGAAAAATATCAGAGAATCCCCAAATCAAGGTGTGAAAAACTTGTTGCACCATTCTCAAGAAGACTCATCACTGTACTAGCTTAAAGGGGTGCTTCTATTTATTTTTTAAATTAAAATTTGCAAACATTTCTAAGTCTGTTTTTTTCTATTAAGATGGGATGCTGAGTGTACATTAATGAGAAATAAAATGTCAACTTTTTTATTTTAGCAAATGGCTGCAATGAAACAAAGTGATTCGTTTAAAGGGGTTTGAATACTTTCCGTACCCACTGTACGTCATTTAGCAGACTCCATTATCCAGAGTGACTTACAATGGAAGAAATTGTGGGTTAAGGGCCTAGCACAGGGATTCAACTGTGACAGAGGTGGGAGTTGAACCCTGGACCTTCTGGTCCATAGTCCAGTACATTAACCACTAGGCCATCACAGTGCCAAAAAGTATATACAACAGTGCATACAGACACCTCATTGATTGAAAATTCATGACAAAGGTTTTACCTTAAAATTAACTGCTAATCCATGGGTTTCACATATTTTTCCACTCACAAATATGTAATATGGGATAATTTCCCCTCAAAAAATAATAACCAATATACTCATTTCGTATAATTTGTGAATTGCATTCTCTCTATCTGCTGTTGGGATTTATGGGAAATCTGATGATGACTGCAACATTTCAGACAGGATGGCAGTAGATGTCAGGATAATTTGTGTACAGTGATTATGAACAAGCTCTGTGTCTTGTAAAATAACATCTGACATATTCAAAGCTTGATATATGGTAATGGGTTCCTGGTATGGTGCAACAGAAATCATGAGTCCTATCGCCTGGAAATGTAGTAATTCATGTTCAGTAATCCTTACGTGGGATGCAGCATCTGGGTCCTATAGTGCTAATATGGTTCAGAAGTACATACATCTTCACACATTTAACCATTTATGCTTTTATTCACATATATGGCCAATATAGACAAGTCAATTCCTGTATACGTCTGTTTAAGAAAGTTGAAGTAAACTGGAGAAAACCGACATGGACAGGGGAATGGCATGACAAACTCCACACATACAGTAACAGAATACGTCAACGGACCTAAGAACCAAAGGCCCAGGTGCTCTACGGCATCTACGTTACAAATACTGCCATAAATGGCCTTGCAGTCAGGATGGGAAAATTGTTTTCATTGTTCCCCTATGAATTAGAGGAATACCAGCTGATATGGGGATGTGTAAACTCATGCATTTGCAAGGAATATGTGGAGCCCTCTTTCAAGCACTTTGATCTTCCCAATGCATTCCATGAGTAGCAGGCCAGAAATGGTCAGTGCCTAGTTTCACATGGATCAGAGGAAGCTTTCAGTCTTCTACTTTGGTAGCAGACATTTGAGAAAAAATAGATTAAATGACTGGTACAAAAATAGATTTTATTGTCCATTAGGTTGCTATTACAATGAGGAACTTCCATTTATGAGAACCGCCATTTAACAATACATATTATATGCAGCAAAGTGTATTATGATGGTAATGTATTGCAATACTCTTATTGTCTTATATAGTCTTATATGATCACAGACCGGACTTTGGTTTCCAAAAGAAAAAGCAACTGGTGAACTTGCGTTGCCACAGGCACACCTTTATGATTTAGGTTTTTTTAGAGTTTACTCTAAATTACTCTACAGAAACATAAAGCAAGACACCCCCCTGCGTTGGTGTAACAAGGTTGCCAAAATGGTATTATAAGAGCTAATATATAGCTTGCTATTGATTCAAATAAGACACTAAAAAACGCTAAACATATGTTGTTTGGAAATATTTGTAGGCTTCAAATATGAAGATACTTTATATACCAGGGCTCTGCAATGCGATAATACAACATCAATATCACAATAAACTGGACACAGGTACATTTTTTTCTAAATCAGTACTTTCACATTGTCAGTACTTTTATAACAGCAGTTATTAGGTGATTTACTCCTTAGAGGATTTTTTAAAATATAATTATTTGTCATATATTTATTTATTTGGCAAATGCTGTGTTTTTTATCTGGTATATAATTTTCTTTTACAGACGACAAACATAAGCAAAATTAAATCTTGATACATGTTGGGTATCTGTTAATAAGTATTGTTACTGCTATTAAATAAATATTGTAAGTATTGTTGTACAATAGGGAATAAAACTAAAAAGCTTATTTGTTTGAATGCAGCACTGCTTTAACACAGAATGCATTTCCCATGACTCATAACAAAAAGCAGGTCAGTGAAAGAGGTTCTCGGGTGAATTTCCCTGCAGACAAATCAAAAAATCTGTCCAGTCAGTACTATATATTTAATCACTTTTAACACACATATCTTAAAAGTGTGTTATACACAGTCAGACTGACAGGACAAAGAGATAATATTACACACTAGTACCGGGAGGCATATGAGAGGACCAGTTCTGTCATCCAACAAAGCCATGGTTTCATATAGGAAGTGGCTTATCAGTAACATTCAGTTTCCCTTTATTACACTACTGACCATACAAATAAGTACAGGTGAAAAGTCTGCAGAGTTCTAAACATGAAGTCATTGCTGTCAGAGAAAAAAGGTGAATACAGATATTTACCAATGGGACAGTAGCCTCAAGGGTATTTCTTCTGTTACTTTTTAAGACAGGATACCGGGTACTGATATAACATATAACAGTTATGTACTTTAACGGATCATTTAAAGGATATACATTTGGAAAATAAAATGTGAATGTACAGTACTTTTTCTGACAGTGAAACACATTAACAATGCTTCATTGGCCCTTAACAATCTGCATGTACCAGTTTCTAATAATATATTTTAGAATATATTACTCGATCTTTATGGTATTTGAGTAAGCTAATTTGTTTTAATCATTGTGTGAATTATTATTTCTATGATTATTGAGCGTCTGTGATGCAACAATTCAAAATGTGTATCCGGGAACATTAGAGATGGCATCTCAGTTACCTGCAGATAATGCTGTCCATTTAGTGCAAACCAAAGTAGACCACTGACACACACTAGCACTTTTGATGCTGAGTATAAAGTGGTTGGGATGAGAATTAAGACCTATAAGGGCATGGTACTGTTCTCTTCTGAAAAAGAACGGGGTGCCTGGGGATCACAACTGATGGATAAAAAGAGAGCAAGACCGAACAGCAGCAGTTTTGCTGTCACTGTACCAGTCTCTAATGGTGAAGCAAGAGCTTAGTCCTTGAGCAAAGCCCTTTGCTTACTGGTCAATCTAAGTACCTGTACCTGTCTGTCACGTATGCTCATGTGTTTGGGCTGTGACCAAGGGTAAAAGCTGCAGGAGAATTAGCTCCTTACACAGGGTTTCTGGGTTTAATTTCCATATCAACTTGAAGAGTTCACCATTAATCGCTCTTATCCCAAATGTCTAACAATGGTTACAATTTTAAAAGGCACAATCCAAGCAATTGGATAAGGGGACATTGCTGGGACTTAACCATAGAGAATCTGGCCAAGAGACCGTAGTCACTGTGCCACTACAACCCGAAGAGGTGATGCTGATACTGATGTTATACTGAAAATCCGTGAAGACGTATTCATTCACTTTCTTATCTGCTTGTTAATAGTCAGGGTTGCAGGAGAGCCTGTGCCTAGAGCCTGATGTCACAGGAATCTTAAAGCTGTGAGGCTGCAGTGCTAACCACTGTGCCACCATGCCACCAGCTGTAAAAAGTAATATATACAATTTGGTTTATATGGTATATAAAATCTATTGCCGCGCTGAAAGCAGCTGCAAAAATGTCAGATATAAACAGCTGTGACCACTTCACAACAACTGATTTCAGTATTACTTGTCAGGATGCAGATAAAACCATTACAGGTACTTTACAGCACATTATAAAGGTCAACATTTAGGTCATTTTGGGTTAACTTGATGGATTAATAGTGGTAAAAAGTATAAATAAATGAATGAAAAAACTGAGACACATCTCAATTGTAGCCCCAGACACAGATCTAATAGACATTCCCTGAAGTCTGCGCACCTCTATATGTGGAAGCTAACGTGAATATCTGTTTAAAAGACAAAAAAAGATAAAGATATCTGGACAAAAGACTAACACTAACTGGACAAATAGCTTTGAACATGTTAATTTAAACTATGCCTGAACTGTGGATCTCTGGAGCGGTGAGGCAACAGCGCTAACCACTTGCGCCACCATGCCGCCCACCTCTAAATCCACCTGCACTGTGTTTTGCAGTGAATCACCTCACCTGAACACCCACAGACTTCAACTTCCAAGATCTGGTCGAAGCAAGCTGCAACAACTTACGTCGTAAAAAGTGCTAGATGAATGAACTTGAAGCGAAGGCATTCATCATGAGTGTGCACTAACAGCAAAGAGGGTGGATAAGAAGGTTCTGTATTGATAATCAAATGGTTCTGAACTAGTTCAGATGCCGGTTCTGGAGCAAGACCTTTATCACCTTAAACGGTTACAGATAAGGGCATCTGTTAGATGTTAATGATAATGGAAGTGCAAAAAGTCGACTGTTTCATTCGTAAACAAAGATTGTGAGACACATCTGAAACACTAGTAAGTGGTCAAAAAAAATCAAGGTGCAGCGGCTCTTACCCTCCATCACTGTACATGTCTGATTGAAATTACATAATGCTACCAAGGCCACGCGGATGTGAAGCGGTCCGGACGCACCTGTGTGGAGCATGCTCACTTAAACCCTAAACAGTTATGCAACAAACATGCCAAGCTGCTGTGTCAAAAACATGCAGAATTCTCTCTCTCTCTCTCTCTCTCTCTTTCTCTCTCTCTCTTTAACACACACACACGCCAGTCATGCTCGCTGAACCACTGTACTTTAACACAAGTAGTGCAGAACTGTATGCACGGTGTTCACTTACCTCCCTGCTGGACAATGTGTCCGCTCTCGTACGCGTTAAGAAATAGAACTCATGGACTGAATTAAAAGAAGTATAAAGTGCTGCACAGTCTCCTTACTCTGCATACCGTAGGCACGCTTGCTTGCATTCGCATGCCACATACCGCTTATGCAGGCTCATTTTATTATCACAAGTCTTGTCTATCCTTGTCCACATGCGTGAAGCAGGTTAAAGATTGCGAGTCTCGTTTGGAATTGAAGAGCATGGGAAATGATTGACAGGTAGTGCAGAGAGTAAAAGGCTGCGTCGCAGGCGCTTGACTCCTCCCACTTTATGTATCTCAGCCAATACTGCAGCGAAAGGCGGCGCAGAGCGACGTGTGTTAAAAAGGCTGTCATCGGTGTTTTAACGGTTTATTAACGGTTTATCGGCAGAGTTTTACGTGCTGCTGAAATGCAGTGTTGAACAGCTGTTTATTTTGTGTAGAGAGTTTGAGTAATGTAGTGTTCTTTATTTATTCTTTACTTATTTTGTAAGTATGCACCCATTGGAAGTGCACCCATTGCGATGATTATGATAGCAATTACTTACTGTTAGTTTACTCCCTGTAAACATTTGGTTAAATATTTTCCATTTAGAAAAAAACTGTAATTTGGTTCAAGGGTGCATATGTTTGTTTTCATTAAAGTGCACAGTTATGGCCAAATGATTTGAGATCAGCTTTTACGGTGGGGATTTTTATTGATTCTAGATTGTGAAGAGTGATCGTATGAATTGCAATGTCATTCCCTTCCCTTTTATTACAAAAAAATATCGCAGTTCAGCCACTATATTCAGCCACTATGTTCCGCCCTACAAAATTGTCTGCTAATATCATTTTAGTGATGATCTCGTTAGCTCAGGAGAAAAGGTTAATGAGAACAAAAGAACTGATATCACCCTGTCATACTGATTGAAAGAGCAGAGTGGTAGCTTTAAAATGGTAGTATTGCTTTTAAGTTTTCTTCTGTTAACCATGATTACCTCAAGGCAAATGCGTGCAGCCACCGATGCATTGCATCAAAAGGGTTTCACAGGCAAGGACAATGGTGCTTATAAGATAGCACACCGATCAACCTTTTATTGAATCATCAAGAATTTCAAGGAGAGTGGTTCAATTGCAGTGAAGATGGCTTTATGGTGCCAAAGAAAGTCAAGCAAGCTTCAGGACTGTTTCCAAAAGAGGATGTAGCTATAAGATCATGTCACCAGAGCTTTAGCAAGAAAGGCAGAGGGCAGGTGTGAGTGGCTTTGAGTGAATGCACAGTGAGACAAAGGATTTTGGATAATGGCTTGGTGTCAAGAAGGGTAGCAAAGAAGCCACTTCTCTTCGAAAAAAAAATCAAGGAATGACAATTCTGCAGGAAGTATAGGGATCGAACTGCAGATGAAAGGGGTAAAGTTATTTTCCTCTGATGAAGCACCCTTCAGACTGTTTGGGACATCTGAAAAAAACGATTGGCCATGAATCCTGTGTCATGCCAGCAGTGAAGCATCCTGAGACCATTCATGTATGGAGTTGCTTCTTATTCAGGTTCACTCAAAATTTTGTCCAACATCATTGCCATGAATAAGGAATGGTATCAAAACATCCTCCGATAGCAACGTCTTCCAACAATCCAGGAGCAATTTGGAGATGAATAATGCTTTTTCCAGCATGATGGAGCACCATGTTACAAGGCAAAAGTGATAACCAAGTGGCTTAGTGAACAAAACGTTGAAATTTTGGTCCATGACCAGGAAACTCCCCAAATCTCAATCCTATTGAGAACCTTATGAAAATATATAATATATTGGATTCATACTGTTTAAAAAGTAATAAAGGCCAATGTAAAACACTGCATTTTGGTTGCTTGTTTGCATTTTACAAACTTTCCCAACTTTTCCTGATTTGAGAATGTACTTAATACATATTTATGCAGAAACAGTTTATGTCTAAATTAGCCCAAAATACTATGAAATTGTCGGTCAAATAAAGCTATTCACATAGTAAGTGAATACTATTTCTTCTGTATAGATGATTAGTCTGAAATAATGGTCTACCTGACACAGCTATTATTAATCATAATAATTGTAATAATAATATTAATATTATTTGTTTGCATGTTTAATTAATGAATTAATTAATTGTTTTATTATATTTATGACAAGATTACGTTGACACACGCGTTTATATCAAAACTAGTAATACATACTCGATGGAGCTAATTTAGGGTAATCAATCAAACTACTGCAAGTGTTTTGACTGTGGGGGAAACTGGAGTTCCCAGAGAAAAGACACACTGACATGGAGAGAACATGCAAATTTCACATAGGCGGAGTCCAAGGTCAGGATTGAACAATGGGCACTGGAGCTGCTGTTGGACGACCACACTAACTGCTGTACCACTGTGTTGCCTGACTCAAAGGTTCAAATGTAAGGGCACTGGTCAGTTAAGTAGTCTGTAATGATTATGAAAATAATGGTGTGAAAATAATGATTGGGAGCTGTGAGAAACAATTTGTGTCCAGCTGATTAGAGAACAGTTTGTTCCACATGTAACAAATCCTAGAATACTAAAACAGAAATAATGTTGATTATGTTGATAATGAAAATTGGACTAAGTAATTGGAAATAATGGTAATTAGAATGGTTCTCAATAAAATGCACGTTACAAGACGATCATGGCCAAACTACTTTATTAACATAATGTTATTACCTTTTGATACATATAAACATTTTCATAAATTCTCAGTAATGTATGTATTTATGTATGTATGTTCTGCTTCTCAAAGTGGTGGCTGAGATATTTCTTGATGCCGAAATATATATATTATAATATAATATACAATATAATGTTGATGCATTTTTTGCTCTCCACAATTTATTAGCCCATCTCTACTGACATAAATCAACTCATAAGGACCACCACAGACACCACATATAATGTTTTAGAGAGTGACACAGACATAATTGTGTCATGGTAATGTGTAAAATATGTGTTAGCCATATCCACTTATCTATACCAACTTATTTTCAGTAGTAGTATTGCTAGAGACTTGTTCCTTTCCACTCAGTTTTTATGTTAATCATACTTAGCCTGTTCTTTTCTCAAAGCAGCAGTCACATAAAAAAAGGTTTCACAAGCCTATCACACATATGTATTTGCATATGTTACAGACGTCATTCACAAAACACGTGCCAATACTGGTGTGGTAAAGAAAAGCAAGTGTATTCTCCATCTTGCATCAAATCTTGCGTTGCTCAAGTCATTTTCTTGCAAGTTCAATTAGTTAGGCTGCATAACAGGAAATGGAGTGCTCAAGTAACCCTCCAATGCTGAAAATAGACACATAAAAGCCAGAAAAAAGCCTATTCCTCTGCAGCTGATGGGTTGCTGGAGGTTGTGACATATTTCATTCACTTAATGTAATGTATAGGATTTTAATAGTATTTAGTATCAACAACCATCCAGGAGACCACTGCCATGTGTCTAATATTAAATTGAATGTGTAGCATAGATGTGTTGGCAACCTTAATGCACTTATTCCTGATGGGGACAAGTAAAAACAGTCATTTATTTTATGTTGTGCTTGTTGAAAAGATTGTATGTGCTGTCCATCCTGAGGGAATGTATGTTCCCATTCTAACCAATAAATACTGGTCATCAGTGTCATTTATGACCAATTTTGTTGTGAAAAATATGTAATATAAGATAAGAATATATACATAATATAAGAATTTACTTTACAGCATAAACTAGAAAGCAGAATATGGTCAAACCAGTGCTGTCTTAGCCTCAGATATACGTCTCACAGATTTTTTAACTAACCCTAACCCTAACATGTCGACTAATTTTTGTGAGCAGTGTACAATTAACTGCAAAGATTGGGCATGGCATCAATCATGTCATGCTTTAAAATTAATCCACAAAACAACTGCTGGGTGGTGGACATCCGCTGTAAACTGGACCTAAACATACACATATATTTAATGGTTTTTTAACTTCCATTTCCAT
This sequence comes from Parotocinclus haroldoi, assembly GCA_034779995.1. NCBI lineage: Eukaryota > Metazoa > Chordata > Actinopteri > Siluriformes > Loricariidae > Parotocinclus > Parotocinclus haroldoi. The sequence continues at coordinate 18,907 of JAUZST010036056.1, read as the reverse complement.
GCCACCTCCTAGCCTTCCAAAAGTATGTCACCGCGTCTGACACGTATAGATCCCCAGACAGGTCAGTCTAATATCAACCAAACATATAAAAAAATGTTGTACTTAGCACACAACAGCTTGGCAACTTATTACCGTTAGAACATTCCAGACTGTCAGCGTTTCCATCTGGTCGGAGGTAAAAGACAGCAAAGGCACGATCATTTAAGCAGGAAGCACAGTTCAAGTGCGCCATCTAGGGTAAAGGACAGTTTCGTGCAAACGTTGAGATATTTTGTATGACAAACATTATTCCATCAAGGCACAAACTCTCCATGTTCGTCAGAATTTTCCATTGACATTGATTGTTGTAGCTAAGCCATGATGCTTCCTAGGTGGCCCAGTGGTTAGCATTGTTGAGATCTCTGCTTCAATTCCCAGCTCAGTCTCTGCCTTTTCAGAATATTCATATTCACTCTGGGTGGGTTTCCTCCAGGTACCTTGGTGCCCTCCCATAATCCAAAGGCATTTCTTATGGCGCAAATATTTTTTAACCAAAACTGCAACTTTTATTTGAAAGGCCAAAAGGTTTCCTTTAGGTTACTGAGATCAGGCTTACATTTAGGTGCAGGTGTAACACAGCTACAATAATAAGTGATGTTTAAAGAAGAGATTTTCAGATCACGCACATTTAGCAGGTGCCTATATTGAAACTGAGCCTATATTGAAACTGAGCATGGTAGAATACGATTTAAAACTTGGGGGGTAAAATTCATATAACAATATTTTTCCATATTAATTTGATAATTCTGTGACATCACGATGAGACTTTATTTATTATTAGTAACTTCTAGAGGCCATTCAAAAGTAGTCATAATAAACGTGAATTATAAATTGTAAGGGCAGCTCAATGGGTAGCATCGCTGCCTCACAGCAAGAAGATTCCCGGGTTCAATCCCAGGTTGGAGCGGCCTGGGTCCTTTCTGTGTGGTGTCTGCATGTCCTCCCTGTGTCTGTGTGGGTTTACTTCAGGTTCTCCGCTTTCCTCACATAGTCCAAAGACATGTGTGTTAGGTTGTTATTCACTCTAAATTTGCATGGACTTGAGGGCGTAATGGCCTGCCCATCTATGCAGCAGGATGCCATTAAATAATGGCTAAACCACCATGGCAGTGGTGTGACCAGTGACATCTGACAGACTTGTCAGTCAAGGTGATCAAGGTGATAAAGTCAAAACACAAGAGTGAGTGATTTCAGTAGAAAAGTGTGATTTTCTGTGTGTTTGCCAGTTGGTGTGTATTTTCTTGTCTGTGTAATGGGGCTTTGACTGTTGCTACATTTATCACAATCTCTACTGTATATAAAAATCCATACAACATGAAACAGTGTCATACTGACATTCACTTTATTGTGACCGTTTGGCTATCTGTCTGGGGCTGGTGAATGAATGTGAATTAATGAATGTGAACATATTAGGTCCTTCCACTGATTGATTGATTATTAACTTAACTAATGAGCATAATGCTGCACCCGACTCCAATCCTAACCCTTATCTAATTATTTTTTTTTAATACAAACCTTTTACATTTATAGGATTTTAATGTAATGAGTGTATTCTAAAGTTAGGTTCATATCTGGGTAACCAAAATTAATTAATATCTGTAGACCCTATTTACACTAGACAGATGCCTATAGACAAATACTGTAGATAGATTGGCAGACAGGCACATGCAGACACACATACAGGACATGTAGACATGTATAAATCAGGCAAAGCAGGTGTCTGTGTGGGTTTACTCTGGTTTACTCCCACAGTCAAAAGACGTGTGTTAGGTTAACTGAATCTCTTTTAAAAAAGTAGCCCAGAGTGGCTCAACAATCTAACCACTCAACAATGCTAACCACTGGGCCACCTAGGAAGCATCATGGCTAAGCTACAGCAATCAATGTCAATGTAAATTCTGACAAACATGGAGAGCTGGCCCGCGACACTGTGTGAATTAAGCGGAAGAAAATGAATGAACGCTTGAATGAATTAAGTGTATATTCAGATTTTGTCATATTTAAAAACTAGCAATTGAAGGAGTAGATCATACTTTTCTGGTCACGATCAGCCTTCATTTCTTTCATATAAGCAATGTCAATGTGTGACAGTGTAATCTTCAATCAGACTGTTAAATTGCAACTGAAAGTCTGTTTCTTATGTCAACAACTTTGCCAGCAGCATTTCAGTAGTAGTCTGATGTCTAACTTTCAAAAACCTCATTCAAATGGATATGTTTCAATACAGCTTATCTTTATGAACATCTAGAGCTGTTATGTCTTTTAAAGAGCCAACTCAGACAGTTTCACTGAGCTTAATTCATCCAGAAGGAGACAGCCAGCAAATGCCGTAACCTCTTGTTGAAATCAAAGTTACTTTGAAGAAACAATGTTGCCTATTTAAAAAAGAAAAATCTTTTTAACGGTGCTTATGAAAAGTCAGTCTTCAGATTGGTTACGATACTCATACAAACTGTTATGAAATACTTTTAACTTAATATACATTATTCTATTCATTATAAAACACATATTCCCTAGGTTACAGTACCACTATTGCTTGATTTATTCATTTCAGATTAATCTTCACATTGGGTTTGCTAAAAACTTTAATATAACAGTTTTTTATCCATCTTGATGCACTACTTCTGTTCAAATATACATATTGGTCAGTTTGGGAATCATTTCAGGTGCAGCATTAGTTTTCTTTATTTGTATGATTTAAGCACATACATTGATTGTGAGGTCTTAATAAAGAAGTCAAGTGTAAATAACTGCAAAGCTTCTGTGACTCTCTGAGTACCGTGTATACATTCAACAGCCAATGGCTTCTCTATGCAACTAACTAAGACTAAATATAACTGACTTTCACAAAGCAGGAGAAGGCTATACACAAAAGCCAAACATTTTGGGCTATCAGTCTCAACAATCATGTAGAAATTGAAGTTATTTGGAAATGTGCAAGTCAAAACAAAATATGGAACATCACGATAACTCTCTGATAGTACAGTTGATCAGGTAAGCAAAACATAACCCTCACACCACTATCATCGACCAGCAGGAAAGTACACCTAGTACAGGAGTAGTCATGCACCAGTCCACTGTGCAGCATTACTGTGTAAGCATGGTCTGCATGCTAGAGTAAAAAAACAAGACCTTTCATGCTATCTCATTTAAATAGAAAATGGCAAGTCAATGTGTGAAGTATAGAACACAACAATAAGACAAGTCTCAATTTTCATGGAATCGAGTTCTGTGGCCTGAAAAAAATTAAGATTTATCTATTTGTTTACCAATCTTCTCAGAAAAAGGAAAAGGGATAAATTATATTTTTAAAAATATTACCAACATTTACCCTTTGGGGTGGTTTTAATCTGCCTCTGCAGTGTGTGTATGCCAGTGAAGCTGGAAATGTATATGTGGATAAATAAGATTCTAGTTAAAATGAACAAACACAGGTAGCCGATGTCTATCAAATAATACATGGCTGATGATTTAAATCATGAACCATTTAGGTTAATTGATTTTCATTCTTGCTTAATCCAATTCAGAGTCATGAGGACCCAGAGAACCAAGATGGAAACCAACTCTAGACAAGGTGATAGATGCACAGACACACACAGGGAATTTAGAGACAACTGTTGACATCAGATGAAATCTTCACATACTTTTTCTATGTACAGATGTGTAGTATTTGATCATTTTCCGTAATAAATAAGTGACCAAGTACAGTGGTTTTTCCCATTGGTTAAGTTTGGTTTTGATTCTAACTTGTGATAAGATTTGTGTGAAAATCTTGTGATTATTATTATTATTAGTGTTTCCTCTGGATGCTTAAGGTTTTCTCTCATATTCCCAAGACATGTGTTAGGTTAGCTGTGTCTCAGTGTGAGTGAATGCATGTGTGTGTTCATGTGCTCTGTCTAGGGTTAGTTCTTGCCTTGCACCATGCGCTGGCAATTGGGTCAATGGCACCCCTGCAACCATGAATTGGATAAGCAGGTATGAAATTGAATAAATGTTTTTTCGTAACTGTACCAAATACAATTACATTTTATAACCAATGAATAATCTCCATAACTGCACGGGTTTTCACATGACAGTATTGATATGCTCTGCTTGTGACAATGTACAGCATCTCACAAAAGCGAGTGAACGCCTCACATTTTAGTAAATATTTTATCATATATTTACATGGGACAACACTAAAGATATGACACTTTGATACAATGTAAAGTACTCAGTATACAGCTTGTGTAACAGTGTAACTTTGTTGTGCCCTCGAGGTAACTCACCACACAGCCATTAATGTCTAAACCGCTGGCAACAAAAGTAAATACACCCCTAAGTAAATTATTGAAATTATGCCAAAAGTGTCAATATTTTGTGTGGCCATCATTATTTTCCAGCACTGCCTTAACCCTCTTGGGCATGGAGTTCACTGGAGCTTCACAGGTTTCCACTGGAATCCTCTTTCACTCTTCCATGAAAATATTACGGAACTGGTGGATGTTGGAGACTTTTCCTCCATTTTCCATTGCTTTGACCTGCTTTGGTCCAGTCCAGCACCTTTACCCTTATTTTATTTAGCAAGGAAGTGGTTGTCTTGGAGGTGTGTTTGGGATTGTTATCATGTTGGAATTCTGCCCAGTTTCCAAAGGGAGGGGATGATGCTCTGCTTCAGTATGTCACAGTACATGTTGGTATTCCAAGTCCCCTCAATAAACTGTAGCTCCCCACAGCCAGCAACATTCATGCAGCCCCAAACCATGACATTCCCTCCACCATGCTTAACTGTAGGTAGCACACACTTGTTCTCACCTGGTTGCCGCCACACACACACACACACACACACACACACACACACACACACACACACACACACACACACACACACGTTCATATTTACACTTGTATACAACCTGTAGACTGACTAATTTATAATATATCGAAGTGTCATATCTTCAGTGTTGTCCCATGAATAGACATAATAAACTGGTTACAAAAATGTGAGGGTTTCACTCACATTTGTGAGATATTGTAGATCGGTAAAGCGATATCTAATAATAATCCAAATAGAGGATTATTGGCTTTTAGTTGCGAAAGATCTAAAAGGTTATCAGAGTTTAAATACCTGATTTTTTAAAATGGCTATACAGCTGTTTTAACTATCCATGATGCAAAGGAGGGTGAACTTGCTAACGGTCACATTTTCTGACACAATATTGCTTCATCCGAAGTTGCATCATTCGGCCAATATCGAGGCTGAGGCAGTGCGCATGTGCAGTGGTGGTTCGCTGCACGCCGCGCCGGTAAAGCTTGGTCTTTCGGTGCTGAAGCCACAGGGAGTGAGCACGCGTTCTGGGGGTGGAAAAAGCCACACAGGCTAGTTATCTGTTTGGTTACACGGTAAATCTCAGACAACTTTAGCCTCGTATATTTCTTTAAAGGCTATCACGATTATTTTTGAAGATGACGGAGGAGAAGAAAAGCCAAATTAACGGTCACGCTGTGTCTGACTCTGCTTTTCCAGTTCTCATCAAATCGGACAAGAGAAACTTAGCAGAAAAATGCACGTCTTTTTTACGAAGAAATCTCTTAGTGCTCTTGACAGTGTCAGGGGTCCTGGTGGGTGTCGGACTCGGTCTGATGGTGCGCTCCATGAACCTGAGTCGTGCGCAGATGTCTTACTTCGCCTTTCCCGGTGAGATGTTGCTAAGGATGCTGAAAATGATCATCCTTCCTCTAGTGGTTTGCAGCCTTATCTCGGGCGCAGCCAGTCTGGATACCCGCTCACTTGGCAAACTGGGGGGGATCGCTGTGTGCTACTTTTTGGTGACCACGCTCATAGCCTCGTCCATCGGTGTGGCGCTGGCTTTCCTCATCAAACCCGGAGTAGGCGCTGGAGCGCTCAACACCAACAGCCTTGGACTGGAAAGTGTCAGCAACAAGAAGGAGACCGCCGATTCGTTCCTAGATCTAGCAAGGTGCTAACTAAATACAACTCACAAAAAAATCATTTTTCAATTTTTCAATCAATTTTTCTGAGTAATATAGTTACAATAATAGTGTCTGTGTTCACAGTATAATCTACAGTAGGCTAAAGTCTGTAGTTGTTTCCATAAATGTACAGTACAGTAGTCTGATGAACAGAATATCAAAAGCAGTTTGTGGTTCTGTATTACCAGAGCTACTAGGTATTAATACAGAGTACACTGAATATTTAACATCAGTATAAGAAAGCCTTAAACTGCTCAATCAATGGTTAATTTTAATTTAATTGACTCACAAGAGTCTCACTTTTGCTACGAGGTGCCTCTAATGCTGTTTTCCTCTGAGCATTGTAATATAATTAAGGAAAGCACTGCTATTATAATATTATGACTTACTATTTAAGAGACCCAAGAGGTCTATATCACTCAGTACCTAAGAAGATGTTTCACCTTGTAACGTAATTGCTTCTTTAGTTCATGCAGTATAGCAGTCTAATACAGTAGCTCAGCACCACCGTGATTGGGGATTGAACATCATGTGCATGCATGACTGGTGGTGGATGAGGGAATGGAGGCTACTCCTGGGACCCTGCCAGCCTTACTCTAGACTGGCACATATGTGGGGCATACATACACCAGCAGCCTCTGTTCTCTGTGTTACAACAATAATAATAAAAAAGTCATAGAAAATAAATGTTCAAGGTTTATTTCGGTGATCTTATCAGTGATCTCCCTATGGATGGCCTTTGACAGTGTAATTTTTGGAATGGAAAGAAAGATAATAGCTGGCTGGAAAAAAATACGGGTTCTGTGAGTTTAAAACCAGTGTGAGAATTGTCATATGCAGTGGCCATTTCAAGAACACAGTAATCTGGTGCTTAACCTGTGTCACATGATGATAAGACCAGTATATCAGTTACTAAGTATTAAGTACTAAGTACTAATCCACCACCTCACCACTAATGCACAGTACTAAGCCAATCAGCCATAGCTGGGGAATTATACACAGACAAACACATACACACACATATACATTTTCTCTTTCCATTGTTGTAGGGACTTTACATTGACATAATTATTACTGTAAATTTGGTCTTGTCAGTGATATGGAAACGCAACCCCCATCACACAGGTTTTTGAAATTGTGTTATTAGGCTGTCTGGTCCGTCATCTCAAGTGCTTCTGACTGTCTACTATTCCAAGTGATTTGCACATGTCACAACTTTTTTTTTTCTATACAGAAACTTGTTTCCATCTAACCTGGTTGCTGCTGCATTTCGTTCAGTAAGTACTTTCTTCCTCTTTGGTCTCTAGGTTCATTCAGTTTGAAGAATAATGCACACAAGATCTACGTCGTAGCAGCACCAGCTCACCCACAGTATTTATGACTGCTTTTAAACCGCAGTTCTTCCCTGGTAATAGCCTAATGAAGAGAGTCTCAAAGAGGAGTGAGTTTTTCTATGTCCCAGTACATATCGCACTCGCTTTCATGGTATTAAAAGCAGCCTCATGGTTGCTATAGCAGATGTATTCCATTCCCTGATGCCCGGCAACCTGGCATGCTTTACTAAGCTGTAGTACATGGGTGACTGCTCAGTCTCGTGCATATTTGTGAAAGGCAGTTCATAAAAAACAGCCAGATAAAAGGGTAATGTAAATGGGTAAATCCTTTTGAATGCTCACACTTGCTCCAAGCCTCATTTTTAGCCCAGACTTGAACCTGGTGAACTACTGGATTGGCCTGATCAGTGACCTTCATAATCCCCAGACACAAATGTTATTGAAACGTGTATATTTCTGAATAGTGTTGAAAGACATTTCTGAAGAGTGGAAAGAAATTTCTGAATCAATAATGACTGTTCTTTAAGAAAGCTTCTTCAAGAAATGTATGGTTCCTGCCAATGGGTCAAAGGGGTGTATTAATTATTGGTTTTGAGGAGGCCCTTTTTAAACTTAATTAAAATGTTAAAATGTTTACTTAAGTTAGAAGATCGGTACAACTTATAATACATAATACATATAGAATCATGTAGAGTCACCCTTGATCTACTTGCATACAACTCTGAAATGTAGAAGATGGAAACCACTGCGAGGCAAAACAGACATGTAGACGAGACAGATGGTATCTGAACTCAACCTTGGCCTAGGACAGGATCAGCAGGGAGTGATCAACTGGAGACAAACAAAACTGGAACTTAGACCGAGACTGGGACTATATGACAAGAAGTAATCTGAGAGTCTCCTGCACACCAGGGGAGATACTGAGAGCACTATCTACTGAGCAACTCTGGTACACATCTTGGGTTGTTCGGAACACATTAGTTCTGCAGGTTGCCAGGCCTACCATTGCTTATGGCAGAAGTTCCTGAGCACTAGGATACAACCAGCATATCTAAGACAACACTGATCAGGGGCGAAAAGGCAGAGAGTAGGCGCAATTCAAGAACTGGTCTATGCTGTCTATTGTCATTGATCTAATGTTATGTTGTAAATTCACATATTTCATGTAAAGTGGTAACATATAGATTAATAGGTTCTAAAATCATTCACAGTTTGTTCAGTTTTTTTTCTTCTATTCACCTTTTGCCTTCCTTAAGTTCCAGTTAAGTATGGAAAAGACTTTGGGAATGCATTAAATATTACAGTCTGAGACAAAGTATACATGCCTGGTTACTAATAATAACAACAATAACAACCCAATAATTGTATATATTGTATATATAAAAATGTATATAAACAGAATAAACATACAGTATTGGTCAAAAGTTTTAGAACACCTTTATTTTTTTAGTTTTGCTTGAACATATTGTATTACTACACCCTCTAAGACAGTATTTGGACCATAATACATTATAGGCTGTGGTATATTTATATCATAATTGCAAAGAAAAGGCATCATTGAATCATAGTGTCTTGTGTTTTTCAGAGCAATGCAACATCTTTCAAAACTTTTGGCTGGTACTGTATCTCTTTCAAGTCTGTACTAAAACTAACTACAGAAAATATAAACTTTACTTACAAGCATGTACGCAAAACTTAAAGCCAACTGGGTGTTAAGATAGGCCTGGAAGTTTAAACTTTGTGAGGGATAGGGGCCCTCTTTATAGCAGCATAATAGAGGGGGTAGCTGTCATTGTCCCTGTGTGTACCAGTTGGCAGGTTTTCTTCAGCTGTTCGTTAAATGCCGCTTTTGTACACGACATACTCAATTGACTGAGATGCCTAGATTTGACAACGCAGTGAAAATACAAGATGAACAGCAATGAAAAACAACCTGTTATATGTGCTTCACCTTATCATACACACCTATCTCTTCTAGTATGCTACCGACTACAAGATGGTTGCAGTGCGAAACAACACAAATGGGACCCAGCTCTATGAAAAGGTACCCAACCATTTGCTAATTATGTCAATATAAATAAACATATTCCAACCGTACACACAAACATCTTTAACATCTTTATGAATCCTGGACAATGCATTTCTACGAACCTACGGTAATCTAAGTTTGAACCACTTGGCAGAGGTGGGATTTGAACCTTTTGGTCCACAATCCAATACCTGAACTGCTAGGCCAACATAGTCCCGTGTCTATAGTCCTCAATCTACAGTTTACATTATTTTGCAGGGATTTTTATTTTGATGAACTGTTGTTTCTGCTGATCTTTTTATTGGCAAGTACATAGTTGAAGATATACCTTAACTGACATTTCAGTTGATTTTTCGAAATTTGGTTGAAATGTGTAAGAATTTAGACAAGATGATTGATTGTTAAACGAAACAGACCTAGAATATTTTGCTAAAAAACATTCTGTGTCTTTTGGCACAGACCAGTGGTGTTCCTTAACACTTATGTGTTTTTTTTTTTTAAATCCGGGGCCCTGTTGCGTTGGCAGCTCTGAATACACTGACTGTTTGTTTGCATGGGGCAGCGTTCACACAGCTATCCTTCCACTCCTCAGTTATCGACTAGCTGAGCAGCTGGAGATAGCAAGCCTTTCCGAGAAAGCTTGTAGTTTCCATAAACTGAACTACTGCTTCCTAGCAGTGAGAATTCAAACTCCTGTGGAATATTTAGATATTGCCACAGAAAAAAAATGTGTTTATTAACTTTTACTTTTGTGATTTATCCTAAAAACCTGAAGACATAGGTATCGGTGCTTTTGTTGAAAAAGGTCAAGTCAGTCTTTTCCTACTTAATTACTTCATGCAATTCTGCTTATGTATTGCTTGTATCAGGTGTAGGTCATAGCATAGTACTGCATGCTAAATAAAGAGCCATGCTGTAGTTAGTGGGGGGAAATGAGGGTTCCCAAGTCCCATCTTCATCACGTTAGTCCCTTGACCCATTAGACTATAGACTATAGAAGATATTGGACAAATGATATTTTAATATTTAAACCTACTTAATCTGTTCTTGATCATGAACTGTAAGTACCTGCTTGTGAGATGAATAACATGGAAATAACATTTGATCACTGTGCTATTTGAGTAGAATTATCTGTCTCTTTTCTTTATCTGTGAAATAAAGCAGCTAGACGGTGTTTAACTGATTTCTAAAGGCTGATATGGCTGATTGCAGGTGCCAGTGGGAACAGATACAGATGGCATGAACATTCTTGGCTTGGTTCTTTTTGCCATGGTGTTTGGAGTAGCCTTGAGAAAAATGGGAAGTGAAGGGGAGGAACTCATACGTTTCTTCAACGCCTTCAATGAAGCCACCATGGTGCTGGTGTCCTGGATCATGTGGTGGGTGAAACACTCAGTCAACACCTGTTTGCCAACTGTTCTGGGAATGCTGTGGTTGTAAACAAACCACCACTGCATACAGAACTTTAGTCATTAATAAAAGGTTAAACCAAGGATTTTAATTCCCTGTAACATTCTCCAATGGCCAGGACCCCCATTGGAGCACCATAGATCAGGTTCTACAGATTTGGGTGGTGGATCATTCTCAGCGCTGCAGTAACACTGAGTATGGACAATTGCACTTAATAATCCGATCGTAGTCGGATATCTGCTGTTATCTGATTGTTCAGTTGGACATTTATACAGCATATGCCAATCTAGAGATTAGATTATGGAATATGATAGAGAGCTGGGCTTTAGTTCATTAATCAGATTTCTCAGTGCATGTATGTCAGTAACTTGATTTGAATCCGTTTTCTCACACTGCTCATGCACACATGGGGCTAATAAAAAAAAACATAGTTTTTGCCAAGTCCACTTATTGTTAGAGATTTTGCTTCTTTTGGGCTTATTTATATAGACCTGTTGCAGGACATAGTTGCAGGATGTGGCAGCCCAGGAATTAAAAGCAGCACCTGTTAAACAGGTATTGAACACTTTGTGGAGGCTCTGAAGTTATTTTTGATTTATTATTGAGTTATTTTTGGTTATTTCACATAAAGGTTTAAAGTTTAAGTGAGATTTTTGACTGGTTGCAGAATCAAAATCGGATTTTTGCCAGAGGTTTCCCATTACCTCATTATTCAAGTGCATACTTACTCACTGATCGGATTGTTAACAAAATCTTCTTTTCTGCAGCTATCAGTTTATTAAGTGCATGAAAACATCCCCACTGATGTGGTGCTGGTGTGGTAGCGTGTTCAGCATGTACAACTGGAACAGACACAGCAGTGCTGCTGGAGTTTTTAAACATTGTTTTTGCTCGCCGTGCAACGCCGTGTCGCCGTGTCTCTTTTAGACACGTTTAACATATTGCTTCACCTTGTAGATATGAATTCAGAGACAGCAGCTGATCTGTTGTTGCACAATTTGCTTCATCGTCCTTCATCGGTGCTCACAGGATACAGCTTTCTATTTTCATTCCAGCAGTAACACCAAGGTGTTTACAAAGCAGGGATGAGAATGATCCACCAAACGAATAGTACCTGAGTTCTATTCGGGGTCCTAACCGTTAGCAAACAGGATAAAAGTAGCTATCAAAATATGCAGAGCAACAGAATTACAGTCTGTAACAAAAGAACTGCAAAGTGTTTCTACATGGTTGATGGAGTTCATCAAGTAAATGTTTATTTGTCCTTTATTGCGCAAGTGTGTGGATTTTGGAAACAAACTTTGATTCCCACATAATTCAAAGCCAGTGATAAACAGACTCATTGTGCCACTTTTACTTTGATGTCTATGACAAAAGCTGTTTATGGTAATTATCTTTTCGAACAACCGCAGTAAGTCATATGTGATATTTAGCCACTTTCTGATGTAGTTCTGATTCCCATACTGTCCTGTTTGGTATGTCCCTCAGGTATGTACCATTTGGCATCATGTTCCTGGTGGGCAGTAAGATTGTAGAGATGGAGGATGTGGTTCTGCTTGTTACCAGCTTGGGAAAGTACATATTTGCCTCTATCCTGGGCCATGTCATCCACGGTGGCATTGTTTTACCTCTCATCTACTTCGGGTTTACCCGCAAAAACCCCTTTAGCTTCCTGTCTGGTCTCATCACACCTTTCACCACAGCGTTTGCCACCTGCTCAAGGTATGTATAATGCATGCTACTTGTCCTTCCAGTATTCAAGTTGTAGTGTTCTTCAGAATCTAGGTATTGGTGTCTAATATCTAATATCAATACTTTGATCTTCTGGATTGTTCCTCTTAACAATCATGAAGATTTGAATAATTATGGGTTCATGTTGCCTGTGGGCAGCACCAGTTTGTAAGATCATAATATTATTTTCATTTTGAATTCTGTTTCCGCAATCTCAGCTCAGCTACATTGCCCTCCATGATGAAATGTGTAGAGGAGAACAATGGTGTGGACAAGAGGATCAGCCGCTTCATCCTGCCAATTGGAGCAACGGTGAATATGGACGGTGCTGCAATCTTCCAGTGTATTGCTGCTGTGTTCATTGCCCAGCTCAACAATGCCGAGCTCAACGCAGGCCAGATCTTCACCATCCTGTGAGTGCCTCATGTCTTGTTAATTTCGCATCAAATGTGGTTGAATGTGCACCATCTTTATTCAACTTCTAGATGATTTAAATGTTCATGGTATATCATAACAACAGGAACTCTTTTATTAATTTGCAGACTCGTCATCACACGGGTGGGAGGTGATATAGATAGCAGTAACAGGAATAATTACATGTAGCTTATGAAAAATAATAATTATTCATTATCAGAGGGTCACATTTGATGTCACATCTTTGATACCCTGTACACCAAACAATGTGTTTAAACAATATTTATCAAAGTTAATTGCAGTTAAATATATATTTGTTTGAAGGTGTAGTACAAAGAAAACGTTTGAAGTTCATCACCTGACCTTCACATCGCAAGCCCCACCCTAGATGTAAACCTAGTCCCTCAAGAACTGCCATTAGCAGAAGCTGTCTCTTAACTGAGCCAACAGAGCTCCTTGATTCGCTACCTGCTTAGTCCAGTGCATGGTTTTGTCATGGCCAGGGCCTAATCGGCAACACCATAGACCGGGCTCGGCCCAAAACTGAAAACTAGTCTCTGAAACTATGAGGCGGCAGCATTATCCAACGCACCACCATGTTGCCTTGCTACAGAACTGCAATTTCTGCTTATCTGTCCTTACTACTGATGCTATAAGAAACAGTTATGACTGCAAGTAAAACAAGAAATTAATTTATGTAATATAATCTTTTTTTACTTCATTTTTTAATGCGTTGCAGGCCTGAAATGCAGAATTGGTTGTTTATTAACAAACAAAAATAAGTTTACTACACAAATGTTAAATATGGGTTCATGAATAAAAAAAAATCATAGTAAATAAAAGGAGCACTGAGGGTTTTTTTATATTATATATTATATATTTTTCATACCGTTAACTATTTCTGAGTACCTTTTCAGCTTTTTGGGGGCTTGTAGACGTTAATACGGCAATGACAGTAAAAGACAATGTTTAATCTTTTAGGGTGACTGCCACAGCATCCAGTGTTGGTGCGGCAGGCATTCCAGCTGGAGGAATCATCACCATTGCCATCATACTGGAAGCCATTGGCCTACCAACCAACGATCTTTCACTGATGCTGGCGGTAGACTGGATTGTGTAAGACATCCTGACATTTTTCTTGTTCCTTTATCAATTTGCTAAAACAGATTGATTAAGTGGAGTATATTTGTATCTGTAACAGGTATACTGAAGTCAGTGTCTTTACAATAGACTTTGTCCTTCTGGTTACGTATATGACATAAGTATCACGAGTGAAATGTCTATCATGTGGTTCAGACACATGCTAGTACAATTAGTAACAAACTATAAATATGTTCTATGGTATGTGTGTCTATGCACATTTATTTCAGGGACCGGACCACCACAGTGGTGAATGTAGAGGGCGATGCCTTGGGCGCTGGAATCTTGCACCACATAAATGAGCAAGAGATGAAAAAGCAGAAACAACGTGACTCACAGCCAAAAGAAGAAGAGCTGTTAGAGATTAAAGTGGATTCTATAGCTAATGTCAAGGCGGAGGAGGAGACCTCACCACTGGTCACGCACCGAAGGCAGGGAGATTATTCCTCACATGACAACGCTGATGAAAAGAATGGCATGGAGTCTGCGCTCTGAAGTGTTGTGCTGTTGCATTCTTTTCTTCTTTTTCTCCCAAACTCCCAAAGGCTTCTCACCTCGGAACATTTCTCCATCCTAAATGTTTACTACTCACGTGGGAACAATTGCCGTATTTCCTGCTTATGAGTTGTAAAAGTCACTGTATGTTTGTTTTGTGGTGTTAGCATAATAGAGTAATTGACAGTGAAATAATGTGGTTTCATTTACATCCTTTTACTGTGCCTTTATTGCATTTGTTGAACTTTGGGAAACAGTCCCACTTTACATGTCTAAAAGTGAACACTGCCAGATTTTAAGTAGTTAAAACAGCAAAGAGAATCATTTACAGACTGGCCCCTTGTAAAACATTAACCATTCCAGAGACGGGCAAGAACATTTGCTGTAAATTGGTGTTCCTAATGGTGCGTCTTATTACAGACCAGATTAGCCCTGGCCTAGTGACAGTGACACATGATGGGGTTTGCTGATGACTACGTGAACATCTGACAACCCGACTAGTGCGTGACTTCTGAAAAATGGGCTTGAATAGGAAAAGGAAAAGATTTTTTTAAAAAGGTGCATTTGCATTCTGTTTCTTGTGGGTGTCACAGTTTGTAATATGTGTTTCATATACAGTCTGATGCAAAACTGAGCGCATGTTACATGTTTAGCTGATTTTGTAAAGGAACTTGGCACATCCTTTACTTTAATTCCAACACACTGTAACATGGCATAATAAAATTGGGAACTTGCTAGGGAATTCATTATCGTTTTCG
Source organism: Parotocinclus haroldoi (assembly GCA_034779995.1). NCBI lineage: Eukaryota > Metazoa > Chordata > Actinopteri > Siluriformes > Loricariidae > Parotocinclus > Parotocinclus haroldoi. Next base: position 3,581 of record JAUZST010036056.1, on the reverse strand, counting down.
TAATTACTTTACGTAAACGTGTTCTTGTTTCAGTTGTTTAGCAGACATTTGTCATATTTGTCCTTTCATTTTGTGTTAAAATCAACAAGAACTTAACTGGGGTGCCCAAACATTTGCATGAGACTGTATGGTGCAAGCGAAAGGTACTGTAGTGACACCCAGTGGTATAATTGTGTACATGCCCTATTCAGTAAGCTTTTCTTTATGCTTCTGTTCTGTGTTACAATCTTTGTCGTTTGTCGTACACAGTGATAGTATTGGACAGTATTGAAAAGTTTATTCAGTGTTATGTTGTAGTATACATCTGCAAATTTGTGCTGTGAATTGTTGGCGTGCCACTAAAACAATATATTTAAATCTAAATTAAATATTAGGAGGTGACTTTATACTAATTTATTTTAATTGTATACCTTTTCTACAGTTTCTGAACAATTTTGTCCTATTATAGACGACAAAAGCTTCTTAAACTACTGTTGTTGCTTTAGCAAGACAATGTAATTGTTCACGTTATTCATGTTTTGGCCTAGTTCCTGTAGGTTCACTGTTCAATACTACAATTGTGATATTGTAGCTTTCTTTAACCACTGCCATACTACTCAGCTGTAATGTGTCATTAAATCATGAGCAATGTACCTTGTGCTGTGTTTCCATGGTTTTGATAACAAGTCGAAAGTTGGCCAACATTGGGAACAGGCTGACCTTGCACTGTTTGTGCAAGCTCATATATCGCTTACTTTTGTGGAAAAACAGAAAGAAAATGATTCCTCTTGCCACTTAGTTGAAACATAGTCACATTAAAGCTATAACACAGACTCCATTTAAGTGTGACATTCTTATCTACTATTGCAAAGGACAGATACATTTTTGGCAATCAGAAATAGTCAAATCTTTCACAGTGTGTCATGACCATCTCCAGACAGTTCAGTGGATCTTGTGATTACACGTGATTACACAGTGGCCATATGGGATTGGAGGTCTTGCACATATATTTACAGCATTTAGAAGATACCCTTATCCAGAGCGACGTACAACTTATACAGTCTTACATTTCAAACAATCATGGGTTAAGGGCCTTGCTTAA
>JAUZST010036045.1:0-27913 GCA_034779995.1 Parotocinclus haroldoi | reverse complement strand
AGAGAGAGAGAGAGAGAGAGAGAGAGAGAGACAGAGAGAGACAGAGAGAGACAGAGAGAGAGAGACAGAGAGAGAGAGACAGAGAGAGAGAGAGAGAGAGAGGCTGGCTGGTCCTTAAGGCTTGCGGCTTTCACAACGAGCGTGTTTGGTTTATTTAATCTGTAATCGGAAACCACCGTCGCCGCCTCACGTGCCCATTAAAACAACCCGGCGGTAATGGTACGGCATCACGAGCTGGCGGGGGTCCAACACGAGCACGTTGCAAAATACGTCCCGAGTCGTTTACCCGCGTTCCAGAGCGGGCATGGGCCAGCACTTAGCAGAGGGACACGCGTTGCGCCTAAAAACGGGACGCTGGCGCTTTCGAGGCGGAGATCCTTGGCGGGAGTTTCAGATCCCCGCGGCTCTCCCTGTCGGGCGAACCGGGGATAAATCACTGCAGAACGACTTTTATTTCGATTGCGCTTGTTTAATATTTGGGCAATATTGTCAAGAGGTCACTTAAAATGACAGACGAGGGAGGCCGGCGTCTCCAGGGAGTACGGGATCTCGATCGCTAAAACAGAGAACGACGCCAGGTATCCGTTCAGACGGAAAGGAGCTCGAGTGTGATGGATACGGCGGGGCGGCCTCCTCTCCTCGGCGTCCGACCAGGCCCAAAACGAGAGACGAAGCACTCCCAAAAGGAACAGGAACAGTAACAAGAGTAAGAACAGGCAAGGCGTTTACGAGCCGATTAAGCTCAAAATGACGAGGATGTGGGAATCTGATTTTCACAAATCACAAAATCTAAGCACCCCACGGCCTTCTGCCTTATGACACTTGGGGATTTTTCCTTTCCACTGTCACCCCAGGTCTGCTCCGTTAGGGGCGGAGGGCCTAAATAAATTCACACTTGTCATTTCATCCACGTGAAACGGATACGACCCGACAGGACGACTAACGGTGGGTTAAGGGTCTCGAAAAAGAGGTGGGATTTGAGCCCCGGACCTTCTTGACCTTTTGGTCCAGAGTCCGTCCTTTAACCGCTAGGCTACCACAGTCCCCAGTATAGATTTAATGCTCCTTTGTAAAAAGCTCAAGGTAACAACGAGAGGCGAGAACAAATCGAAGAAATGCGACGTCATTATAATCCGTTGTGGAGCGGCTTGACCGGCAGGGAGGGAGGGGAGGCCAAACAGTGGGGGATCCCTGACCAGACGGGCGTCGGAAAACAAAACAAAACAAAACAAACCATAAAGCCAGCATGTTTCTGACTGCAAAATGCTCAGTTAAAAGCGAACCAAAACAAAAAGGGACATTTGCTGTTTCGAAACAATGAACCTGAGCGACATCTGCTGGCCAGATCTGTGCCGCTGCCTCGGAAGAACACCAACAGAAAGCCCCCAGCGATTTGAATTTGCACATCTTAAAATAATAATTTAAAAAAAAAAAAGGCGGCGTTCTTGGCGCTTTGATCGCCATTCTTTGCGCCATCCTTTAGTGAGCAGGGTGAGGGCGGGAGTCACTTTCTCAGCGCCGAGCGTTTTCCCGTCGCCTCCAGTTCTAAAGTCCCGCTCCGTCCCCCTGCCAGCCACAAAAGGGCCGTCTGTGTGCCGTCTGTAATCCTATCCCCGCCATATTGTTCGATTTCCCTTTCAGAATCCATCTGCTCAGTATCACGTCGTCGCTTTCGAGACTCCCCTCTCCCGGCGGACCGTTTCGGACACCTCAGCGCATTGAGCCTGGCAAACAACCGCCCCACTGTAGCTACACTCGCACGGCGCCTGATAATCGGTCCGCGCATCTGACCGACGGCCCAACCAGTCACGGATACGCCTCAAACCGGGACAGGACGAGACCCAGACGTGGGTAAACAAGAGCTTGCGAGGTTGGGGTCCGGCAGATTTTCTGAAACGATTAACGCCGACGCGAAGCGACGTCGTCGCTTTATGGCTCAGCAGCGTCAAAAACAATTTTCGCTTCGGCCGAAATCTCGGCAGCCCGCTTGGTCAAAACATAGGCCAAGTTTCCCTGCGATGCACAGACGGGCCGCTCCGGCCTGAGCCTACGTCCGTTCGTAACTTTTAAGGTTTAAATCCGGCGCGTCTGGCGGGAGGAAGTCCTTAATGAGGATCATTAAGCCTTGACATGTTTGACTGGAGGTATTTAGCGGCTTAGGGTTCAACTACTGTTTGTGGGGTCCAAAGTGCAGGGGTCTACCCAATCATCAAACAGGGGTCACGCCGGTGGCCGTCCTGCCCCTCTCAGGCCATTTAGGGCCAGTTGAATCTAAATGGAGCTCAATTAGGGATACAGACGAAGCCATGTGCGCCGAGGCGTCCCGGAGCCGAAATCGGCACGGACAGGACCGCCAAAAGGGCAAACACCTCATCAGGAAGTGTCAGGTCATTCATTCTAGGGGCCGTGGTCATGTACGGTATAGCTCAGGAGGCAAAGGCGGGAAGGTTTCCCGTGTTTAATAATTAACCCCGATACATTCAGACATGCCCGCGTGGCACGTCTATGCCAGTCCAACACCGGATAACCGGTACCACGGGCGCCACCCGGCCGTCATACTAAAGCCTTGGCACAGGGGTGGGTGTGCCAGCTAGAGAATAGACCAAACGACCGGTCGGCTGCCTTTCGGTCGATCTCCAATCTCAATCCAAGCCCTCGTTTAGACGTCCCGTCCCGGCGTCACATGCCCCACGTGCCGAGCCCAAAGCGACTACGCAGAGTGGAACCTCGGAAAGCGGTTCCAATTCCGATTCCTTTGAAGTTCGACCCGGATCGTTTGTCCCCCTTCCAAAAATACTATAAGGATGTGAGCCTCTGCCTTCCTTAGAGGGCATGGTTAATTTAGGGAATGCCTCTGCCACCCGCCGAAGAAAAAAAAAGCATCACCAAGAGGCGATCGGAACGATCAGAGGGTGCCAAAAAAGTGGCTCAAAGACGTGACAATCGCTGCCCCCCCCCCGATAGCCGACAGGTGTTAGGTGTTAGCCCAGAGGGAGTTCCAACCCACGATCAGCCCGTTTAGAAATAAATATTGCAGCTCTTGTAGCTCGGGGTCTCAAAACGCACGAGATTTCGCTCAACGCTTTATTTAAACCGCGAGCTTTTCAGGTTAACGAGAATCATGACCGTTTTAGCTTCGCGAAGCTGATTTTGACCGATGACCATCGGCCCGTTTGCTTGCAGCGTGCGGAGTTTCGAGCGTCAAATTTACCGCCGCCGTTCTGGAGACCCCGGTCGACCCAGACGTCGCCGCTTTCCCGCTTTCAGACCGTAAACAGTCTCAACAGGAGGTCGCTTTGAGGGAAACGGGCAGGTTTGGGGACGCAAGCGAGAAACGCACATTTGTTTCGACCTTTAACGGCGTAAAGATCCAAATCTAGTCCTGAAAGTAATCCCATCCCAACACACACACACACACACACACACACACACACACACGCACACGCGCACGCCGAGCTGACGTTTTACCCCACCTCCCGTCTAACGTCTTATTTTCGCCCTGTCAGAAGTTCAGACCAGATGTATGCCTAACCTCTGACCTCTTAACTCAAAACACACAGCTGTCTGGTCCTGGGGAGGGACAGCAGCGAGTTCCACTAAGTGTTCCCAGACCTGACCGGCTCTATTGGACAGAAAGAAAAAACGAGCATCCCGCACAAGACTGAGCTACGGATTTCCAGGACTCGTTTCTGGCGTGTTTCGGCGCGTTCTGCGTCGACACGGGGGCTCAAAACAATCTCGCTCAGCGGCTGGAGAGCGTCTCCCTGCTTAATCAGAGTTTCCTTTAGCGGGGCCGTCAGCGTCATGTGACGTTGCCAACCCCGGGACCACCCAAGAGCTCAGAAATGAGGACCCGATTTATCGAAGGAAGCGCGATGATTAACATTTAAAGTCCGAAACCAAGCGCGGGCCTCACCGGGATTATTCCGAACCGCTCAAACCGGTGAATTTATATCGGACTTACCCCAATATCTGTCCCCGCCCCCGCCCCATGAGAACACGGGTTCAAATCCCATCCAGGGAGCGTTTATAAACCAGTTTGCTCTTTAAACGACCAGTAAGGGCCCATTACTTAAAAGTGCTGGACCGTGACATGACCAAACGACCACCTTTTGACCGATTTCACTGTCCTTTAGCTCGAAGTCTCCCACCCGCCTGCCGTGGTAAAACCAGCGTTACTTTCCCCAGGTGGAAGTGGGGGGGGGGGACTTAATGGAAGCACTGGTCTGCCAGATTTAAGAGGACGGCATCGCGTAAACAGAACGTGAACAGAAAGGTCCTGATCTTTAAACTCTGCGCAAATTTTCCGCCGTCTCTCGAGCAACGTCCGCCTTTTCCGTGCCGAACAATCGATCCGGGTCGGGCACACCACACCCAGGCGGGCGGAGCTTAGCGGCAAAGACGAAGCACAGGCGAACCGGTGTAAGGGTTATAAAAGCGCGATGCGAAAACGCAGATTATTTCCCGGGGCAGATGGTGCAACGGAGCAAGGATCAGAGAGTTCTGGCCAAGCGATATCTCCAGATAAAAGAGCAATAGCGAGAGACACACAAAGCAGATGTGTCGGGCATTTCAACAGACTTCCACTCTCGTGATAAACTGGCTGATGTCAGACGAAGTGGGCTGAGGAATTCGAATAAACGCGTTCGGGGACAACATGATGAAGTACGTTCAGATTTAAAAGTAACAAGCCTGGCGAAAAATGAAACGCAACGGTTCCCTTTAACCCGAACGTAATCGATCAGGCAAGACGTCCCTGTGCAGCGGGGATACGAGGCTCAAGTAGCTTTCACCTAAATGGAAGAAGGCCACACACTAAACCAAAGCCTGTTCCAGGTCATAAATCGGGCTTTACGCCTCCTCCGGGGCACCTGAAACCCAGAGCGGTCAGGGCTTACCAGAAGGGGAGTAGCTTTTCAGCAAACGAAGAACCTACCAAATGCTGCAGTGGGTTTTCAGCAACGCCGGGCAAGTTCGTTCCGAGTAAAAACCCGAATCCGGTAGGGATGAGAGACGGCTCGTCTCTCTGCAAGCTATACGTGAGAAACGGGGTCAGAAGGGGAACGCGGAGTTCAGAGGGCGCCGGGGGAAATTCGGGATTGGCGCCCGTATTCGGTCCTGAAGAACTGGAGCAGGGGATATTTCATGAAGAAAAAGTAAACAAAATAAACTTTGAAAACGTAACGGGACACAGTCTGACGTCGTATCCCCACTAAAACCCGGATCTCAAGAGCTTTCAGTCCCAGATTGGGTCAAAGCTGGAGATCTTACACGGCTTACAAAACTGGGACTCGAGTCATTTAGCGGTTATTGTTCTGAAATCATTAGTAAACACTAATAAGAATAATAATAATAATAATAAATCAGTTTAGAAACAGCATCGTCTGTAAAATAAAAGCAAAGTGACCTCTTAAGTCCTGTAAAAGAATCTCAAGATCTGTTTAGAGACAGAGAGAGATGGAGAGCGCCACCTATTGGTGACGCGCAGTGTTACGATGTTATTAACCCGGCTCGATTTTTATCGGAGTGTGAATTCAAGACGAGAAAAAAAAAAAAGCCAGACTTAAGTGACGTTGATCCTGATCGGCCTTACAGCAGTGACGTTTTTTTTTTTTTAAATCTCTGAAAGGGGTTTGGTGCGAGAGCAGCATTACCGATAAACGAAACCTACAAGCAGAACTAAAAACCAAAGTCCTGCAAATCACCGGTGAGAGAAAAAGAAAAAAAGGAAAAAAAAAAAAAGGCAAAGAAATCCTGAAGATCCTGGTTCGGGTTGCCATACGAGGCGCAATTACAGCCGTGCTTCCATGAAATCGCAGCAAATCATCCAACCTGAACGAGGCGAGCTGGGATTTTGGACCCTCCCGCCTTCAGGTACTGCCAGACGCTTCACCCCCTCCTCCCCTCCCCTCCCCGTCATCCTGGAGCTTCACGAAGTCGTTTGAAGGCTTTGAAGGGGTGTTCGGATAAAAAGCATAAACCAGGATCAAGCAATATCATTCAGGTTTGATGTGGGTTATGACACGGCACGGCTTACGGTTAACGCGTGCGAGTCGGTTTCGCTGGCCCTGCTTCAAAGTTTGACGGTGGAACCGTTCTGGGAAGCCGAGAGCTAAACGCAGATTATTACAGCTTTTCAACAAAACGGTTTGTTCAAAAAGGCAGCTCGTGCAGCTTAGCGTTATTAGAGGCAAAGTACCTAAAGGGCTGAGCACGTGGTTTTTTTTTTTGGGACTTCCAACGTTCGTCAGATCCAGCGCGAAGAAAGGAGCGAGCATCAAACGGCAGGCGAGCCTCGGCTGACTGAGCACGCTCAGGACGCGTCCGGGCCGCTCCTTCCGCGACGCCCGCGTTTCTAAGTCGTCGCATCGTTTATTTGGCGCAGCGCTTTAGTCTCTTACGGGTAAAAAAAAAAAAAAGCGCCCGGGTCGGGGTTGAGACGGTACGCGAATCGAACGGGCCAGATTCGAACAAATGACAGATTTGTACGAATCGCACTCGGAGAGCATGCGGGAATAAATACGGGAGATCCCCAGGATCAGAATCAAGCGATTCCAGTAATAAATGAATGATGATAATCGATCCAGATCCAAACCTCTGTCTGGCAGCGAGTGCCCTTTCTCGGCCTCGTAAAAAAGCGCATGTCCCACGCTGAAGGTGTGCGGACCCACGCTGGGGCTGGGGACGTCGGGTGGCGGGGGCCAGATCAAAGGTGTGGCACGGGGTCAGAGGCAACGGCCGCTTTTAATAGGGACCCCGTTTCCTTTACGGTCCGGGAACCAAGAGGGGGCAAAACTGACAAGACGTCGTTCGCAGTTAAAGCAGCTCAGGCTTCCCAGGGCAGGACGTTGCCATGTTGTGCTGATCTAACCGGCATATTGTGAAACATAAATCACGCTTGAGGCGCCTCTCGCACGCTCCTAAACGAAACGGCGTAAGATCATATGGAGAACCTCAATTTTTATTTTTTTTATTATTTTTTTTTGGACGGTCTGTACCAAACATGACCGGCAAGGAAGCTAAGCTGCTGAGACGCAAACTCAAGGGTTGCCAGATTTCACTAGAGAAGCAAGCCTAAAAGCAGCGCAAAACACTGGTGAGCACGGTCATAACTGGCAACCCGCAACGACCAATATTTAAAATGTTTTTTGTTTTCGAATCTGCCTTGCTATTTATTTTATCACCTAACTTCAATATGATTATTTAAATTATGTTACTATAACGTTACTATTACTTGCATACACTTTTAAGTATTTACCTAATGAACATCCGGGCCACCCACGGAGGGCGGGTCCCTTTTTGAGCCTCGGTTCCTCCCCAGGTTTCTTCCTTCTACATTCGGGGATTTTCCTTCGCCGCTGTCGCCCCAGGCTTGCTCAGTTTGGGATTGGCCTTTTAAGATCAGGCCTTTTAAGGCTCCGTTATAAAAAGAAACAAAACCGAATTGCACTGAACATTTGGAAATATAAATGCAACAAGGCCAAAATAGCTTCGAATAAGATGACCTGGCAACCGTGACTCGCTCTCGACAGGCTGCTGCCTCTGCTCGTAGAACATCGGTGACCACTCGGGTCACGGCGTCCAGAGTTAAACCCTAAATTTCACCTCCTTTGATGACTACCAAGGCGCATCAGGAGCCGAGTGGAAACGTTAATGAACTGATCGAATTGACCTTCCACGACCTTAAATGGCGGCACAGTTTATTCCGGCTTCTGTTTTAACGCCCAAGCCCGTTTATAACAGACTCTGGGAACTCCAGAGACTCGTCCGGAGGCGAAATTGAACCCCCGGTGTGGTGCGACTGCATTTAAAAACAGCTTTAAAGTATTAGGGACACACCTCGGGCTGGGGAAAAACTCTTTTAGGCTAATTGGTTGTTTCACGGCGCATGATAGAAGGAAGACAAACAAACACGTTACACAACAGCTGCTCTGGTCGTGCGCCGCAAGGACGCGCACCGCAGTACAAAAAAAAAAAATAACGAAGACAGGAAGACAGCAGGACAAAAAGCCCGGCACGCGCATGGAACGTAAAAGCTTTTCCTAAACACAGAGCTTTCTTTTCCTCGTAATTTAGGACAAGCCCTTATCTGGCTGTTCCGGTACGTTTTACGTCCCTTATGCACGCTCGCACCGGGGACGGTTTTAACAAACACAGGGGTGACCGGCGCGCTCAGTCAGGTGGGCCTCTTGCAGATTTTGGCCGCGCACAACTACAGACCTCGAGCTTCAGGGTTTACGTGATCATCCCAAGATGTGATAACGCCCCGTGTCCTGTCACCCGGCCAAGCATCGAGCACAAGGGGCGACCACCTACAGAGCTCGGGTCCAGAAGCCAAGAAAGCACGAACCGGATCGGAACCGGACCGGAACAAGGCAAAGCAGCTTAGATCTTTTCCCTACGGGACACCCCGAGGACTAACAATACGGGGCGTCACAAAGCATGTCCAGCGCGGGTCCGGACACGCCCCAAACTGGCCAGCAAGAGGGCGCCACAGGGACTCGGGGCACCCAAATGTCTTACAGACCACGTTCTAGCACATCATCACATGGGAACGCGTTGACTTGACTATCAAACCGACACAAGAACGCTAAAACGAGGGGGTTTATTTACATCATTATTAACGACACAACAGCATCATGAGCAATATCCATGGCTACAGCTGCCCTCGTTAAACGAGCCCGCCCCTGGAGCAATTTAGACATACCAATTGACCCCCGGAGCGCAGCCAGGGTGCAGAGGATTTCATTTCATTTTTGCAGACGCCTCCTTTAAAGCGCCAAGCGGGTTTAGTTTAGACTTCAGATGCTGACAACGCTCGATTTCCGGGGATTTGAACCCTGGTCCTTCTGGTCCATAGTCCAGTACCTTAGCCAGTATTCCACCGCAGTCCCGACTACCTTCAGCATGAATCCAGGGGCGCCTGTATTTATATATGAAGGTGATTACATCGTTTCGTCCAGAGGCAAGGGCTTTGCTCAAAAACCAAACAAGGGTGGGGATTTCGTAAACGCCCCGACCCACAGCAATTACGGGCCTCGCCCGAGTCCCTGAGTAGACCCAGCTCAGTCAGATCCAGGATTTGAACCCTCAACCTCGTGTCCAGCTCTTTGAGCACGTCGCTCTTACGAACACAGGAAGAACGTACGGCGGTCGGGTCCCACGAGCCGAGCCCAGAGGAGCCTGCAGACTGAGCTTGTTAACACCGAGACACTTTTAAGTCACCGTAACGCGAGCCCTACAAGGGGTTTTTTTTTTTTTTTTTTGGGTGTGTCCCAGCAAGTTTTTTTTTTTTTTAAACGCAGGATCAGCACCCGCTTTGATATAATAAACCTCACTCGGCCAAGGGAAGAGCTTCAAACCAACCCATCCCCGATCGCGCCTAATCGCGGCGGGCCCCTTCTTTAAACGAGCCTGCCACATGAAAACCTACAGGTGGACCCGACCGTGGTACCTTGGCAGAGGTGGGATTTGATCCCAGGACCTTCAGGTAGCACCGCTACAAGCACTGGTCGGGCAGTTGGGGTGGTCGAAGCGACGTCTATAGCACCAGCTTCAGACTCTGGACCTTTGGGAATCTCTTATAGAATTGATCAAACCCTACAGTGCACAATCACCGCGTGCAAGGGTTAAGGGCGTGGCCCAAGAACCCAGCGGTGCCAGCAGACCCAATATACTGTAACAGCATTCCTGTAATGACCGTATACCATCATTCATTAAGGCCTTCGTTAGAATATAAGGCAGGGTAGCGACCAAGAAACCCCTTTTTCAGAAGGAATACCGGTGTGAAAAGCCAAAGACATGCTAAAGCTCAAAAAGAGAAAGAATTTTTAAAAAAATCTTCCAGCCAAACAATACAATTTTTTAACATCACGATATATCGTTACACCCCTCAGGATAAGAGTAGCATTTCAAATCCTCTCTCTCTCCCTCTGCAAATTGTAAAGAGATTTGTTTGTTTGTGTCTGGGGCTATATTCAATATATAATAATATATTATTGGTCATATTTAATTGGTATAATTAATATTAATGGTAATGGCATTGCGGCACGGGCGGTTTGTGGGTCCTTAGTGTGATTGTTTGTCCTACGATGGATTGGCGCCACGTCTAGGGTTGTTCCTGCCCTCGCGCCCAGAGTTGCCGGGTGGGCACCGGCTGTCCCGCGACCCCGTCCAAGCCAGAGTCCGGTCGAACCCAAGGGAGAAAACGGTAACGGTCACAGCTCTGAAAAACGAACAACGAAAACCGAACCGTTCCGTGCGTTTGCCCCCGTTTTGTTTCCCAACCAGCTTTTTTCGGGTCGAACGACCGCCCGGTTTAGAAGGCCGAACACCCGGAAACTGGCGCAGCTCATCACCGCTACACGCCCGGTCTGTGACCCGATCCGGACTTAAATATTGGGTGGAGATTATGCAATTGTAGTTATATACTAGTTAAGATTAAACATATTTATGGTTATATTCAACTGGATTTATGGTTAGTTATACTGAAGGTTTAATACACTGCACCATAAGAGCTTAATCGGTTATTATTAGTTACATCCAGGTGACCGAAAACGTTCAATAGTGCTGTCTAATCATATTTACCTTGTAGATCGATAAAAAATTTAACGATATTTATGATAATCGTTACTGAGCTCAACTCAAACGTATTAACAAGTGTAGCTTAGCACAGCTGCTCTTGCAAAGGGCTGACGTTGGGATTAAAAGATTTTAAGCCATACATGGGCAAAACAAATAGAAATATAACGAAATGAACGCACTAAAAAGTTAAAACAGGCACCGAAAACGCAACGGACAAACAGCCAGGGATAATGAGCTAGTTAGCGCTAGTTAGCGTAGCCGCTAAAGTAGCTCAACACCCCTGACGTTCATGGCGGCGACTGTTAATGAAATAATAACAAATACGGGCTATTAAGAGCATTCCAATGACAAGTAACAACTTTATTACCTGGGTTTATCCACTCCGGATAAATGAGTGTTAGCTTCTACGAGCAAGGTCGCGTCCCTAACCGTGTTACGAACACTAAGTAGTGAACTAATTAGTGCACACTATTTTACCTCAGCGCTTTTCCCGCCTTTTTCCCCTTTGGGTGACCATGGAGGATCCAGAAAGTTCTCTGGCGTTATGGAACATTAAAGTAGTTTTCGAATTGGCCGTGAAAACAAATGTTAGTCGTTTATAATTTTGCATCTTAATAAAGAATGCTAAAGACTGTATTAGTAACATTTACAGCATCCGGTGTGTATACGCAGCTGAACATTGGAAATGTTTCAGATTTTAAACGGTATTAAATCATAAATTCGTCCCTCGTTCCTTCATCTTTTTGGTGGCTCTGTTCGGTACCATATTCTCACCCCCCCAGTCCCAACCAAATAAAAAGGTTTCTCACTGTACAGGGGAATTAGAGGCTATGGTTGAATATAAATCAATAAAGAAATCATAGACTGCTTTTAAAAGGAATTGCCTGAATATTGAAGAACATGGCAGGTGCGTCTAAAGCTTAAAATGGTCATATTCCAGTGAAGATCCAGAACGTTTGGCTGTGGGCGTTTATTCATGAACTTTTCTTTCCTGCTGAAAAAAACAAGCATTAGCCAGCATCAAATCCATGCTGCTCTAAGCTGATGTTGTGCTGGTTTCGCTGGTTGCAAAGTATGATCCTGCTGGTTTTGTTGTTCAACCAGCATGTGCTAGTCACCAGCATACTCAGAAAGGACCAGCATGAACTGGTCACCAGCACCTCCAGTAAAGACCAGGATGTGCTGGTCGCCTGCATCCCCAGCAAAGACATGTTCAAAACACAACAAACGCTGGTCACCACCAAGTCCATTTTTCAGTAGGGTTCAAAATTATATATCATATTGGTTGCCAATAGGATCCCATTACCTTGCATAAGGATATTTTCCAGATTCCCTATGATAATCCATAAGAATCCATAATTCTCAGCTGTTTTTCTGTGACTAGGAAAAAAGGTCCATGCTGAATGGTGTGAATTGTTAGGTGTACGTGATAAATTTACTAGGTTAACAAAAGTAACATATAGACATAAATGCCAGAGCCACTTTTCCTGCTGGCGCATTACGATGAATGGTTTGGAAACGCACAGCCTAAACAGACCATAATGCCTCATATGAAGTTTGGGCATAAACTGTTTATAAGATAGAGCTGACATAAAATAAACGAACAATAATAACCGAAGATGCGCTGCTCTTTGTCTTTTAGGTATACTCGAAATCAAGTCCGTGGATGTCGGCATCGTGGCGATCAAGGGCCTTGACAGCAGCTACTACCTTGCGATCAACAAGAAAGGCGTGGTGTACGGAGCGGTGAGTTCTTCTTCCTCTCAAACCTAGAATTAGGTTTTGTTCAGACAAATATTTGCGCGGTAGCAATTAGCACCAACGGAAAACTTTCTAGATGTAGGCAACGTAGCTCTGCGTGTGAAATACGGTGAATGGCCAACGGCCCCATGGCTAAACTGGGAGGTAAACTGGAAACAACCAGAGCTTTCAAAGGCAAGGTGTGAGCTGTGGACTTGCTGTATGCGGCGCCAATGTGCCAGGAAGTGCCAGGAGAGAAAATACAACTCCAAAATAAAATAGAACCAAAATGGCTCTGTGATCTATGCCGGAAACGAGCTGGAGACCAGTGCTCTAAGCCACCTGCTTATCCGTCCAGGTTCGATCACTGGCAAACCAAGGCTATGGTCACTGGTGCCGATGTCCGGCTCTTAGCTGTACGCTGGCATTGGAGCTGGAGCATTTAAAATTAAACGTTTTTTTTGTAATCTGGGCGTTTTCCACTGGTTTACCTTCACATTACATCAGGGGTGGATTCCCTGGTATATGCCCAAAGTCTCCGAGCTCTCCGCGTTGGTTGTATTACGTAACGCTGGTCAGGGGTGCCCCCACGTTACAGCAGCTCTGGCAAATATTTGCGCAAAATAGACCAGATAGATCAAACAAAACCTCGGGAAGTAGGCCAGGGATATTATTTTAATCAAAATCAAAGACATGTAAGCTATTTTACAACGTATGTGGGCCCTGCGTAACCATGCTATGTGAACTATTTGTACCTCACTGCTGTGTTTAGCATCTGGGGCTCTTAGCAAGTCTGTAAAAGATCACTAAGCGCTCGGGTTCCTTTGAAGTCTCCCGACACCGCGCTCTATTTCTCGTGACTGCAGAGCCCTAAAAAGCCTTAGGCCCTTTTAAAGGACAGTTCCACTCCATTGGCTGTAAATAATCCCCCGGCCAAAGTCGGCCTTGCCAAAGTGTTCTGTCATCCCGCAGAAAGTAAGGCGAGACGCTCTTCTTCCTTACACAGTAGTCTGTGCTGGAAAACAGCGAAAGCGTGTAGTGCCGCTCCATTCAGCATTCAGCAACACAATCCACAGCTCGGCCTTTGTTCCTCGCCCCCTCCGGCTCCTCCGGATCCCATTCATGCTCTCATGGATCACAGATGTTACCTGAAACAGGTAGAAGTGGACACGTCAACGAGGAGCAACAGAACAGGCCAAAACACGGCTAAGATTATGAATGATTCTTTAAACGTACACCGTGTCCCACTCGTTGTGACTGCACCTGCCACCGGTTAGACTCTTTAATCTTTAAGTTATGGGCTAAAGGCCTCAATGCTCAAGGACACAACAGTGCCAGCTTGGCCGAGGTGGGATTTGGACCTGGACCTTTTTGGTCCATAGTCCAGTACCTTAAGCACTAGGCTGCCACAATCCCACATAAAAGTTCATACAAAAAAACTCGAGTTTATACAGGTTTATATCCATGCATGTCCTGGAAGAGCCAGCAGTCCACCGTAGGGCTGGGTAGTGATGGACTGCTCAGTTCTGGATAAGGATGATAAGTGCTAACGGGAGTTTTTCCTTGCCCCTGTCGCCCTAGGCTGGCTCAATTTGGGACTGGCCTTTGAAGATCATAGATCATGAAGCTGCTTTGAGACAGCGCTCCGTTGTAAAAAGCGCCACAGAGATCAGTTTGACTGCGGCTTAAATTTGGCTTCAATGCTTATCGATTTTGTTTCTGTTCTCCAGAAGGAATTCGGCACCGATTGCAAGCTGATAGAGAGGATCGAGGAGAACCGGTACAACACGTACGCCTCGGCCGAGTGGAGGAACAAAAAGAAGGCCATGTTCGTGGGCCTGAGCGCCAACGGCAAGCCGATGCGGGCGAAGAAGACGCGGAGAAAAAACACCGCCACACACTTTCTGCCTATTCCCATCCCCTAGCTCCGGCCCAAGGCGCGGCACCGCTCACTGCACTGAGGAACCTTCTACAGGACACAAGGAACTTTCTTAGAGAACGGCACGGCACTATGTACAGGAACTGACTCTTTCTAACGTCGGACGTTTCTTAAGTTATTGGCACCAGAGGAAGTACGAAACGTCCAGAGGGACCGTAAGGGCAGCATGGACGCACCCTGGCCGAAGGAGCCGTTCTGACGTTCGGACCCGGTTATTTATGCCGTACTAACTCGTCCAAGACATTCCTGGCGGACGTTCTCGCCCTGTGACTCATGGCAGCGCTACTTACGCAAACTCTTATTGGAAGCACTTGCTCCAGGTGCAGAATGACGGGGCCAGGAGAGGGGAGCAGTGAGGACGTACCCCAGCGCCAGGGCGGCACCATAGCATAAACGAGTCTAACAAGTAACTATTAACATGCAAAGCCACTGTATTTGATAGCTCCATTCTTTTACCTGACTGCTTTCGAATAAATTATTTATTTTATGGAATATTTAAAGGAAAAGAAAAGGCAAAAAAATATGGAATGGACATTTTTATCATTTACGCTCATCCTCCTAAAAGCTATTCTATCGGTTAAACATGAGTAAATAAATAAATAAATAAATAAATAAATATATTTCTCTTTACTCGCAGCTTTTGTGTCCGTTGTGTTGTGGAGCTGATTCCCTGCGAACACGCCTCAAAGAAACGTTCCAAAAAAAAGCCGAGCTGGGAGAATTTCGGGGCTAGCAATGAGGTTAAAAAAAAACCTCCGGGTCATCGCCAGATGTTTAAACCGTATTAAATGCGGCGTTCTGCCTCTACTGAGCGATAATAGCGATCCAGAATCGGGCGGAATTTCAGTCCTAAACAGCCTGAACTGAACCAGGTAGGGGTGATCTCTCGGCGCTCCCTCAGAACGGTCGGAGAGGAGCACGTGGGTAAGGGATTCGTTTATCCAACCTTTATCAAGCTCTGCAGTCCAGGAGTTACGTTCACAAACACCGCTTACAACTTTACCGTGCAAAAAACAAACCTCGTGTTATAACCACGCCCACAAGCCCCGCCCACTCCTCTGGGCTCGAAGGGCATCTAGGACGGACGGTCACCATGGAAACGCGGATTACTGGACCAGTCAGTATTCTGCATCAGGAGCATCCAGGCTGTTATTTAGGAACAAATCCAAAAGCCACAATGGCAACGTTACAATGATTTTACTTTTTCTTGATTTGGGGTCGTTACTCAAACCCCATCAGAGGGCAGTAACTCACCCTTCCCTCCCTTATTCGACTGAGGTTGCCATGTCACCAAAACTTACCGACCAAGGTCTCCTGGACCAAACAATTGCCAACAACGCTCACTCATGTTCTTCAAGTTATTGCCTTTATCACTCGAATGATCGTGTGTGTTGTTCTAGAGTTACACATACAATTTTTATATCGATTCATGTATCTGTAAACATTTACTAGAAATGTCCTTTCTTATGTACGACGTCCAGGCCTCCCAAGGTTTCTACCTCGTAACACTTAAGGAGTTTTTCCTTGCCACTCGGCTGCACAGGCTCCAAAAAACAAACCCTACAAAGGGTAAAGATGCCAGTGGGGATTTCATCCGAAGCGTCAGGAAGAAACCGCCCCAGCTCTTGCTTAAGACTCCATAAGGAAATTGATTCGCGCCCTAAATGAAGCTTAGGCACGCAAGCAGTTCTTCGTGGCTAAACGACGTGAAAAGGTTCATGAGCCCCAAACAGAGGTCGAATCCGGGCCCATGCCCCAATCTCAACGCTGTTCCCTTAAACATCAGGTACGTTTGGCGCTTTGCAAAAGTTTATCCTTGAGGCCTGAGTGCAAATCCAAAGGAGCGAACTCCGACACCACAGCCATATTGGCTGATGGGCTGCGTTTGGGATTTGGGGTGGGGGGGGAGTGGGGTGTGGGGGGTTATTCTGTGTACACACGTGGGTTTTTCTCTGTCAATAAGCCCGTTCTCTCAGAGGAGCCGTGTTCCCGAGCTCAACTAATGGACTTCAGTGTTATGAATGACTCCTGGCTCACGTTACCGTTACACAAAGAGAAACCTTTGGGGGGGGGTAGAGATATTATTCATCTGGACTAACCAGGCAGAACATAAATCTCGCTTGATAGAAAACAAACACGGTCTAATCAATGAAAAACACACTGGTTTGGGTCTTAAATTGAATATAAGGCGTGTAATTCATTGCCTCAACTACTGGGGAAATTCTCAGTGAACCGCCGGGTTCTTTCTGACCCTTCAGAGAAACCGTTTAATCTCTCCGTCCAGACTACGTGGAGCGAAAGTATTCGGACTCTGAATGGTCTGAATTCGGGGGTTTCATTATACAATCCCAACAAAGCGTGAAAGAACCAAAGAGCTGACGGAATTTGACGTTCTAACAAGTCTAACAAATACATTTCTTCCCTCTTCCCTCATGACCGACTGTCAAGTTTGGTGGAGGACGGTGAATGCTGTGGGGTTGCCTTTTAGGGCTTGCTTGGAGGCCCCTTCGTTCTTGATTCTTCATCACACCGAGACATGTTGGACAATCGTAGGCTTTTGAACGTGGGAATTTAAAAAAAAGACCACGGAGGCATGGTTGGGCTAGTTTGGTCCACAGAGCCCCCGTCGAACACCTTCGGGACGGACTAGAACGACGACTGACGTACTTACACTGATGCCTATGGATTTCGAATGGGACACCAGGAAGCCTCCTGTGGGTCTAACGTGGGGGTGTCTCAATACTTTTGTTACGAGAGGGGGGAAAAAAAACTCACTCGAGAGAGAAGATCGGTTTGGAGGCGCCGGTGTTAACCTTAGTAGATTTTCCCCTGGAGCAAGTCAAAAGACAAAAGACCCGCTGTAGCCCACCCGCTTCAGGGCTGGACGTGCTATTTAATCAGAGCTTCCCTTCCGCATACCTCGGTTCTAACAAGCCGTTCTTTGAGCCTTGGCAGCTTGGCAGCTTGGCAGGGGCAGGAGCCGAACTCACCGCCTCGCGGTTAGTAGCTCAGATCCTTCCCTGCCCGAGCGTGTGCAGGGAAGCCCGAATCCGAAATCAGAAGCAGGAACAGCCGCTGGGCTGCGTTCGGAGAGCAGACGGCGTCGCACCCGCCAAAACTTTGTCTCTGGTTAACGTCGCGTAGTTTGACACGTTCTCCGCGTGGGTGTGTATTAGGCCGGGGATTTGAACTCGCAACCTTTTGATTAGTAGTCCAGACCTCTAACCGCCGAGCCACAGAGATCCTGTCTCCGCCCGCCTCCCGAAACATGCCCGTAGGCGGGACCCGCTCCAGATTGCCCCTAGGTGTGGGCGTGATTGAGAGCGTGCACGAAGTTCAGACGATCTCTGTAGCTCCGAGGTACAGCAAGGCGAGGCAAACGTTTCTCGTTGGATCGACGAATGAATTCGGATTTATTCGTTTATTTGTTTGTTTATTTGTTCACGTAACCAAACCAAAGCTGGCCCTGCCTGTTCCGAGCTCTTTTGTCCACTTCCAGACGTGCAGCGTCTCTGCTGCACACCTCTGCTGATCATAACCATGTGTTTACCCTGCCATCTCATCTACTAATTACGCTTCCCACCCTCACTCTTCAAAGAGCCGGTGACAGGCAGAGGGCATGTAGGATAATGTAAATATTAGTTATCCGTTCACGAGCTGATTCTAATTATCTCTGGTGTAACTCTCGTTCCCTTTCCCGTAACCGCCAGAGCGCAGCCTGCAGTTAGGCCGTTATAACAGAAGGCCGGATCCGCATCGGCCCGCTCCCCGCCGCATCACACAGTGTCAATCACGGCTCGTTTCCTGCGTCCCAATCACAAGCGATCCCTAATTACGCTGACAGGCGACCCGCTTTTAATCACAGGCAGCGTCCTCAGATCTTTCCAGCGTTTTGCGCGCGTGTGTGGCCGCGTTTTAATCCCTTTACGAGGACCAAATGTCCCATCTCGACTTTGACCTGCGAGGGCGACTGAATGCCCCGGAAAAAAAAAAAAAAACACGAAAAAGCCAAGGTCGGAGGAAACAAACCTAACGATGCTGGGTGAGTTTGAGGTGTTGCTTAGCGTTTATTTGGTTACAGTAACACAAAAGCGTTATACGCTGTCCGTGCGTGTGTTCCCTGTGTGTCAGACTCTGAAAAATGAGGATGCTCCCGAGCCAGGTTCCACTCGTAACTTTCGGTGTCCGCGCTTTCAAGTCGAGGGCGCGTCCGGGCGCTTGTTTAGACGTCCCGTTCGCCGTTCCATAAACGGACTGCAGTGCAGGATTAAGGCGTGATGGATTCGCCGCTTCTCTGAACTCATTAAACCAGACACGTTTCACACTTCAGCACATCGGCTGTGTTATGTTCTGCCCCGGCCTGTGAAAACACTGCAAAAACATGTCCGTTTACGCCGATTTAAAAAACATTTTTTGTCCGTGGTCGTCCCCTACAATATTTTCACAGTGCTGGGCATTCGTAAACGGCACGGGGGATGAACTCCGGTCGATCAGGCACTTTTTAGGAAGGGAAACTAAAAGCTAAAACGCAGTGCGAAGGTTTTAGATCGTCTATGGTTCAACTACAGCTTCTGGTCCTTCCACGGAAAATCTTGGAAGAACCTTGACTTGGCCGCCGGCTGGAATTCGGAATATGTTCGATCCCTCAGTGGCGGGGCGAGACGTCCTGGCCCAGATGCAGCAAAGCAGCAAAGCGTGATGCTACCACCACCATGCCTCACAGGTGGGACAAGGTCCGTCTTCTGGAATGCAGCGGTCAAGTTTTATTCAAGCCGAATCCGCCCACCGAGCATTTGCCTTCTGGTTTGCCCGCGTGATCTTCAGCAAGGTCCTTTTCGGAGAGCAGTAGCCTTCTTCTTAGGACATGATCCAGTGTAAGGGATGATCCTTTAGTTGCTTAGAAGTTACCCTCGAATTCCTTGATCTTGTTCGGTACTCTCCTGGAGGCCCTGATCTGCCACCGGTTTGTGTTTTCTTATCGCGGAGAATGACGTATTGATGAACAAATATTAACCGGTTCCTCTCAGGGTTTCTCGCTCCAAACCTCAGGGAGATTTTCCTTGCCACTGTCGACCATTTGGCTTGCTCCTTAGGGACAGTAGCATCGAATTCGCGACAGTGTTCGGGTGTGAATGTCAAGCTGCTTTGTGACCCGCAGCTTTTTCGCTCTTGCAACTTACTGGTATTAACCTTGAAGTATTATTATTACTACTTCGCGCCGTGCACTGCAGCCGGATTCCTGCCCCAAGTCCTCAGCTTCACTTGTTAACCTTTTTGGGCGTGAAGCGCTTTCCTCTGACTGAGAGCAACACATTCAGCGACATCATACATATTCAGCTCCCGGGCCCGAAGGAATTCCCTTCTGTTTACCTAAGCTGAAATCTATATATTACAGGCTTTGCCGCTTCACAACTCGGCCCTCTCCCCTGAGCCATCTGCGGCTTGTTGACCAAAACCACAGGAGCAGCTGTGAATATTTCATTCCAGAGAGGTTGCTCCGGGAGCGCCGGTGCACAGGCTTAAGTCTTAACGGGCCGGGGGGGGGGTGGTTGGCGCGATGTCGTTTGGCCAGAAGAACCCCAGAAGATTCCCAGTAACGTCGGCTTGGTCCTTGTTCTGCACGGAGCTCGAACGCGTCCGTGAAACATCCAGAACGCAACATGTCTAAATCTAGCGTGAAACATTCCGAGCCGGTTCAGGCCTAGCGTTTTGGATGGGCGACGACCCTCGGGAGGTTTCCAGTTTCTGTTCGGCAGGTGTGTCAAACATTTGTCTTGGCGTTTGCCTTCGTGAGGCATGTGTTTATCAATTCAGCTCTAGCGAGCGAGAGGCGCTGAGGCTGCCAACGTCGGGCAATGTCAACCTTTCACGAGAACGTAGCGATGAAGTTACTGATGCAGGAGCCAGAAAACTTTTTTTTTTTTGTTTAAATGTACGAACGGTGTTACTTTGAGATATAGCGGGGGGGGGGAGCAATGAGTGGGAAAGTAGTCACTAGTGCTAGTCCGTATATAGGACGAGTCAAACTTGAGAGACAAAATTTGGGGAACAGAACAGGTTCTTTTGGCTGAACAGATATGGCCTGTTGTCCAGATGGGCCAAAACTGGCACGGACGCGTTGTCCAGATTCCTCTGTCAGATGCTCGTGAGATATTACTCAACATTTTCTCAAAAAGCAACCCCAAATGCTCAGGACTTAAAACTATAACTCTTTTTTTTTTGGTGATCCAAACAAGCATCCAGCCAGGATTTGCCATCCCGCCCAACTTTTCTCCACAACAAGTCTTCACCCGCCTGTCCTTGCTGTCCTTATTTTTACGGAAAACCAAAGTTCATTGGCATGTTCTGTTTTCAAACGTAACGTCATACAGTTCTAAGCAAAAGTTGACCCGGGGTCAGATGCCGTATTGTTAACACATGGGTAGAGAACAAGCTTAAACGCGACGTACTTGTACACATTTGAACCATTAACAACTTAGTTACGCTCCGAGACCTTACGAAAACACTAATGGATCGTCTGGTACGGTGCCAAAACTTTTGCACAGACCAAACTTATGCTTCCAATATGTTTTAGAAGAGCAGAAACACATCGTGTTGGAGATGTGCGACTGAGCTCTGTTTAGACGATCCACTAAACACGCCACCTGACGTGTCTGACCATGGCGCCTACTATAACGGCCGGGCCCCCGCCCGTTCTATTTGATACAAGAGCTCTGATTGGTGCAATCGATTTTCGAAACAATTCCTTTGAAAAATCTTTGATATGCTACACGACCTTCTTCTCATTAGAAAACACTTGCCTGTGATCTAATATGGCGGCTTTCAAGATGGCGGACAGGTTAATAGACAAGCCCCCTTATCCATTACTTGCTGGGGTATTCAGATATGTCGTTTTCCCCTTTGTTTATGAAATAAAAGGGTGTCCTGTGACCTTTGACCCTGTGTGTACATCTATCTATCTATCTTTATATATATATATATATATACTGTTCACAAAAAATGAGAGTATATTTAAAAATGAAATATCCCATAGTACTTGTAGAATAACCCCCATTTTTGTGATCAGTATTTATGAACTGGTTCATATTGTGTTATTCCTAATACTGTCTATTGAATTTAAACATCTGTACCATTAACTAATCATCGTGTAATTAAAAAATTTTAGCGAATCGAATACGTTTATTAAACTCAGACTCGTGATGGTTAAAAGTGATAGTGAACCGCTTTCCCTGAAAGGAGGGATTCCACTCAGGAAATACCTGGCAACCTCGGATCGTCCGAAAAATCGCCTCAGGCAGCCGTTGGATTTAGAAGCGGCATTTTGAACAGAAATATACTTGTTGCTCAAAGCTGGATGGGTGTCAGGCTCACACACACACACACACACAAAAAAAAAGATTAAGCCACGTTTTCTTTTATTAGAAATTCCACTTCATTAGCCCGTAAAAATGTTCGCAGGTCTCCTCATGAGGCGAACGATCTGGACCTGCGTCAAGCCCTACACCTGCGCGAGCTCGCGCCCGTAACGACTGTAGTCGGTTAACGATCGAGGTATGAAGTTAATACAGGAGTTTAACAAACATCTGCAGGTTTGGTGGCTAATAAAAGTCGCCGTTTATTGCGTCTGTACACCACATAAGTCAAACTTCACTAATAACGCTGTTTACAGAGTCGGGAACAAGCGTGATGAAGGACTTTGTAAGCCTTGTGTCTTAATAAGCCATGATAGAACACACAATATGGGCAAAAGTATGTGGACCCAGCTTCTAATGAGTGACCTACAGTCGCAATATGACACTTTAGAGCTTTCCATTACCAAAAAGTCACTTTATTGACCTTCTGAAATGACAAGCGAACCGTCCAGTGTTACACCTGAACCGGAGATGAACCGGAACACCGACCGTGAGCCAGGGGTTATTGTCCAACATCACACCTCACAGTCACCTTCCAGAATCTTCTCAGGAGAGGAAAGGCTGTTGTAGCAACAAAGTGGGAAAAACTCCAAACGGATATCCATGTTTTTGGAAGCAATGTTTGGGTGTCCAAAATCTTGCGTATATAAACGCTGCTCTCTGGGAATGGGCACCCCCCACGACCTGCTAGCCCATCACCGTGGAGACCCAGCCTCAATGTGCCTTATTATCAGATCCTTGGCACTACCACGTTGACCCTTGCCAGTCCTGCTTTGGACTGGCATCCCCTGACTGCTTATGCCCTGTGATCTTATGGAGCTCCAGTTCCCCAGGTTCGACGGTTCTGGTTCTGGTTCAGGTTCAGCGGAAACGTTTTGGAAGTGAGGAGGATGTGTCAATCCACACACACAGCGACGGAAGGTAAGGATCACACTACGTGGTGGCAACACTACCCGCTGTGCCACGCTGCCTCTTTGCGTAATGCAGTACGGACGTTTTCTCTAATCGAGAAGTTCTGAACAAACTCTAATTTTGGTACCGTATTTGATCTGATCTGATTTGATCGATCTGCGGTCATAATACAGTAAAGTTTTGAGTGGTGTTTGTGAACGTAACTCTGAACTGTGGAGACTTGATAAAGGTTGGATAAAGTAATCCCTTACCCGTGTGCTCCTATCAGATACTGATGACGTGTCATGGAGATTTCTGAGGACCACGCAAGAGTCGTTGAACCTCGTCAGGCCAGGAAAAGGTACCAAGACCATCTATACATGCTTTGATCTCCGCACAATGTGCAGAGAGAGGAAATTCCAGACCATTGCAACTCTTCCCAGGGGTGACTGACCAACGAACGTCACTCCAACAGCAAGGCGTGCAGTAGGTCCAAGTGAAGGTCTGTCCTTTAACCCATGGCAGGGTGGCAAGGAGAAAGCCACTGCTCAAAAAAAAAAAGCCAATTTGCAGTTTGCTGAAGTTGATGTGGACTGGAAAAACATTTCGTGGGAGGGCGAGACCAACACCGAACATTTTGGTTTAAACGAGAAGCGTTATGCCTGCAGAAAAGGGAAACAAAGAAAAAAAAACAGCTTCTAGCATGAGAACCTAATCTCAGCTGTGAAGCATGGTGGTGGTAGCCTAGCGGCTACGGCACTGGGATCTTGGCCCTTCCCTTAGCCCACGATTGCTTGAATTGCAAGACTGTCTTAAGTTTTTGGTTGTTCTGTAAAGGACGGATGTAAACGCAAATGCAAGTTGGTCTTCTGAAGTGTTGCTGCCGTGTGTGTTCCACTGTGTCAGATGTCGGAGGGTTTAGGATAAAAAAAAAGGCATTTATATAGATGAAGTCATGGAATAAACAGCATTCCCAGCCTCTCGTTTGAGGACCTACAGCTCGGGATCATTAGCTTTCCTGTAGATAGGTGGATGAAAGCTGTGGATATCGGGGCAGAACAAACAGATCATGCTCTCTCTGCGCACAGCTGGCTTTTTTATGGAGGTTCTGCGTTCTGCGTGTGTTCCATCCACCCGCCGCTTCGTTAACGTGCTGATCTGGAACTTTGGACGATAAATGTAGTTGCACATCAAGTGTTTATCGTGTACTAGATTTACACGGTTTTGCCGTTATGGGGCCAACGAATCAGAGGCGTCCTTCATAGGCCATCGTCTTTGTAGTTGATTACCTTTAATTGAGCCCGCATTTAATTGACTGTTAATTGAAGTGGACTCTTTAAGTTACATCCATGTTCACTGGGGGTATAAATATGACGAGGTTTATGGGGGCACCCCGCCCCGCCCCGAGATCGCGTCACGTCAAAAGTCAAAGGTAACCGGCTAAATAAGGACTGGAAATTCGAATGAACGTGCCAGTCTGGTGCCAGTCTGGTGCCAGTGTGTGATGCCCGTACAGTAAACGCAGAGCTGGGCTTTACGGCGCAAGTGAAATGAACCAGAACTAGGTAGACCAGACTAGACTTTACCTCATCGGAGGTGGGATACGAACCAGAGGATGTTCAGCGTTGAGCAAGTTTTAGTTCGTGGCACCGTGGCAAGGGCCACAGTTCCAAAGTCCTAAGTCCTACACGTGGCACCTTTTCATGCTGCTTTAGCGTGAGCTCGGAGGAAAAGAGGAAAACCTTCTTCCCATCTGGGAAAATCCACAGAAGGTGTAGGTTAAAATGTGTCCCTCGAAACCTGATGGCGAGAACGACAAATATCTGAAGCGGTAAGTGCTGGAAATGAAAGGTTCGTTGACGGAGCAGAAGGTCAGCATGAAAAGTACTTCAGAAGAATATTTCAGCGTACCAGAAGTGTCGGCACAAGGTTCCAGCAGGGCATCCACGATCTGCCGCGTCCGAGGGAACGGAAGGTACAAAGATATCGTTCCTCAGGGTTGCCACAGAAAGGCTTCCCAGGCCTTGGGCCTTGCAATGGACTGGCCCCTCCACTGGACCTCCAGGGACCTTGAGAAAGAGAAGTGAGGGTTAGAAGGAGAATCGTTCAGAAGGACCTTCTGGGACCTTCTGAGCAGGCCAGGCTTCACATGAAGACATAATTTGGGATGGACTCCTCTGGCTCTGGTGTAGTTTAAGGTTTGGTCCAATAATACAGTATTTAGATCTCGGTTGCTGTCTGGGTATCTTCTGAGGGGGTTTTCCCTTGCCGCTGTCACCTCTGGCTGTTCGTATGTGGTCTCCACATATCTTCCCCCAAATCCATTCCCGTAGGCGCTGATTTACTTAGGGACAATGAATTCACATGGAGGAACTGACTATGCTTGCAGTGCCCATCCAACCCCTTTCATCCGCCAGTACCTCGTGGGAGCGACGCCCACTGCCGCAGCGCCAGGCAGCACAAGACGGCAGTTCATAGACGCCATGGAGAGACCGAGGTGCCACCCAGATGCCCCTACAACCCCAGCTAGGAGTCCAACACGAACCTTAGTGACATTTTTAGGCCGAATCCGTCCAGTGGCGAAAACTCAAAGTAAAGACCGTTTCTGTCTCCATACCCGTCCAGGGATGAGGTTGTTTGTGCAAACCAAGACGCTTCAGAAAGTCAGGACAGTTCTCCCACAAAGACACTATTAGGCAGCATGTGTGTATCTGTGTGTTTGCGTGTATAGGACGGATAAACACCAGCAGTGGGCCGGCGGGCGTTTGAAGCACTGCTGGTTCTGCGAGTGCTCCTCTTCAAGGCCACATGGCGTCATTACCAAACACCAGCACGGACATCTGGCATTGACATGATGTTTCCTTTTTATCACCTGCTCACAGACGAGCGCCATCCCGGGACCCTGCTCCGAGTGCGTCTGGTTCCTCTCAAAACAAGAACGTCCTGAGTCCTTCTGAGGCGCATACATTACGCTCTGGTAATTACACACAGCGTGGAGGAGGGGTTCTGGGGCCGGAGCTTTGGAGGGCCGGCGTTCCTGCCGGTTCGCTTTCGTTCAGAACACGAGACGAAGAAAGACAGGGAAGGTCGGAAGTAGTGGAGAGGTGAGATGAAGGTGGATCCGCGGCGTATCGTGCGCTAATGGAGGAGAACGGGCGCTTGAACGTGGACCAGAAAACGACACCGGAGCGGACCGGTGAAGAAAGGAGAAGCACCGATAGACCTATCTCCAGGATTTAAAAAAACAAAAAACATATTTAAGAACACAATGTTTCCAAGAATACCCCAGTATTCCAGTCCCAGAACTAAACGACTAAAATTTACCGAGGGTCCGGACCCGACCCCATCCCATGATAGAGCCTGGCTTTTGGACTTGTTCCTCATAACCGTCTGGATGCTCCTTTCTTATCTTTAGTCCATTGAAGATCTGTAATCCTGATCGGTCTGAGCACAATCCCCGTTTCCATGGTGACGGTCCGTCCTAAGTGGGCGGAGCTTCTGGTTCTCGCGCCAGTACCTTAACCACAAAGCCACCACAGAGTCCATTTGAGCAGATGCCCTTATCTGGAGCGACTTACAACACGTACATTTTATTAACCTCGAGCAACCTTCAATTGAAGGACCTTGCTCAGGGCACGAGTTTGGGATTCGATCCAGAGACCTTAACCCCTAGGCCACCACAGCCTCGGGGACCTGACCGAAACTACATAACAGATGATCTGCGGCTCAAAAAGAGAGCTTCAAAGAAGATAGGATGGTTCAGACGGAGGAGGTGGAACGAGCAGCACCCTGTGAGCTTCAGGCTAGGTCTAGCAGCCCCGATAATGGAGAAGGAGAGATCGAATACAACTTCGTGGAGTTCAGTCGGACTCCTGGATCCTCCACGGGGCGGCCTGAAACGGCGGCTAACCGCCTGCGGATCGCTCGCCAAGTGCTGCAGATCCGCGTTGAGAACGTCAGCGTCCCACACGTCAAACCTTCATGCAAACAGGCAACCAACCCATTGGCACGGGCTCACCAAAACTGGCCGATTTGGACCTCTGGACCACGTTCACCCCGTTATGCCCACAGTGTGTGGTCTTCTGACTTCCCGTGGGACATGGCAACATGACGATGGGTTCGCTGTACCCAAACGGCCTCCACCCACAGTCGGCAGATCTCGACCCAGCCGGGGGCCGAAGCGTTTCCGCTGGACTGTGTTCACGTTCGTTCGGTCCGGCTTCCCTTTCAAGCGTGCACCCGCCTGTTTTATTTATCCCCGTTTCGTAATCACTCGCGAAATGAAACTTAGGTTATTTCTGCGAGGCACCTTGCACGTCTTTAATAAGTAATACGCCGTTGAACATAAATGCAAGACCCTCATGGTTCGGAACTCCACTGGTGAAAAGGAGAAGGAGAAGAAGAAGAAGAAGAAGAAGGAGAAGAAGAAGAAGAAGAAGAAGGAGAAGGAGAGGAAGAAGAAAAAAAGCCACACTAGGAGCGAACGTTTTCGGGAAAATGTAAACCACATGCCCGTGCGGTGCATATGTGAGTAATAAACGTCTTGTGCCGTCCCACCACCAAACCCCCCCCAACCCCCCACCCCAGAGTCCCCGACTTCGGCCATAACACGACACAAACGCAGATAATAAGAACGATCAGGGACTGGAGCACGTATGATGCACCGAACGAATTTGGCTGGATGGGGTTTGCTCAAGGTCCAAGGAAAATAAAACCCAACGTGTACAAACCACAACAATAGAAAACTGAACTGACATCATACGAGGGTTTAAGGTTTTGATGTTTGGCTTTGCAAATTATATTTAATTGCAAGAAGCCAGTTCTGCTCCATCGTCAAATAATCGGTGCCTTTCAACTTTAAACATGGAGCAGGTTTATATTAAAGGAAATGCAATATGTGGGCAGGACTGACCTGCTGATTACACTTCTCATCTTAACCGACACTCCCTCTCTCTCTCTCTCTCTCTCTCTCTCTCAATTTCAATTCAATTTCAATTTTAAAAGCTTTACTGGCATGAAAAATGTTCCATTCAGTTACAGTATTGCCCAAAGCTTGGCTACAAAACGTAAATCACAAAATAAAGTACAATAAAAACAGAAGCAACAATAGAATCAAATAAAATAAATAGTCTCTATGTCTGTGTCTCTGTATATAAATATATCTAAATATATATATATATATATATATATATATACAGTCAAATCCACCGGTTAACGGGAGCAGCCGTTTATTGGGATCGAATCCTAAAGTACAGAAATAAATCCTATTCTATACCTGTAATTTTATTCCCTTATTCGGACCAAAGAAGGTGAGAAGCGAATAAGAAAAAGAAGCCACAAGTCGCCA
>JAUZST010036034.1:0-27917 GCA_034779995.1 Parotocinclus haroldoi | reverse complement strand
TGTGTGTGTGTGTGTGTGTGTGTGTGTGTGTGTGTGTGTGTGTGTGTGTGTGTGTGTGTGTGTGTGTGTGTTTCAGATCTGCAGGTGAGTAAACTCCCTCGCTCTCCCCCGCAGCTGGAAGGGATTGGAAACTCAACAAACAAGTACACTTATCTGAAGGATGGAGATGTTATTAAGACAGAGGGCGCTACATTAAGGTGAGCATGCCATGTGAGTAAGGAACAGAATGTTCAAGATAGAACAAAATACACCTACAAAGTACTATTGAAGTAACACTATACTAATACTGAGTAGGCCTTACCCTTGCTCTAAAAAAAGCTGCAGTATTTATGGCATGGATTCCACTAGATGTTCTCAGAGACTCTTATCTACATGATTGCATTGTGTAATTCCTGCAGATTTTCCAGGCCCACTTTCATACTGAAAACACATTTTTTAAAAACCCTCGCTGAACTCTTTGTCTTGTTCGTGGTAAGAGTGTTTTGTTTATTGTATGTAGTACTCATCAGAAGTTCAATGTTTACTAAAGCAGCACAGCAAGTAATGAAACCGGTAACAAATGTACAGTCCTGTAGAGTTTGGGACAAGGAATTCCATAGCTTGGAACCTACAGCCCTGAAGGATCTGCTACCCATTGATGAGAGTATAGAGATCCTGATATAGAGGACAGTGGGTAGCCTGCTGTCAGACCACCTTGCTGTGTGCTTTATACAAGGCATTGCTAGCAGCCATATCAAGAGTAGGAATGGTGTGAGCATATTATTTGTGCATGAGGACACTTGATGTAGAATTAAGAATGAAGATTATTTGACTAAAAATTATGAAGTGGAATCTGGAGAAATATTGATGTTTAAGTCTATTGTCTAACCAAGGCAGTTGTGTAAATTTGAATTGTCAGAGAGAAATTTTCTTCTTGTTTTGGACGCTCTGGAATAGTTATGATCAGGCTTGCCACACACTAAACACCAGCAGTACTTTACCATCATGTTTGTGTTCTCTGCCTTTATAACCATGTTCTTGATGTCTTGGTGTCCATGTTCTTCACTCCTAGCTCCAAGATTTTAGTGTAAGTAGTTCAGCTGTCTATCAAGGAAATGCAGTTTGACACCCATGTTTGCTCACAGTCTTAGAAAAGCAATCAACATTTTTTTTAAACTAAAAGGTTATCATTTCAGCCCTGAAATTGCCAAGAACGTCTGTAATAACGTCAGAAAAAGCAGACCATACATTCCTCTTTTCTCTCTTTGATTAGAAGTCTAATTTGTAAACCCTAAGACATGCCAGCTTCCTACTTCCCATGTGAAAGGGCAGTAAATTTGGTCCAAAGGTAGTTAAAGCACTTACCATCCTGATCCAAAGCCCTAACTAACCACCTTATGAATCCCAATTGTAAATGGCCATTCTTTCCTTTGTGTAATGTTTTTTTTCTTTGTCCCAAAATTACAAGAAGCAAGGAAATTGTGTGTAACTGCTTGTTGTTCTATAAGCATTGATATAACCTTCAGGTCACCACATAAAACCCAGTAATTATTAGAATAATATCATTATATTAGATTTTTGAGATTTTAAATTATTCTAAGATTTATGAGATCCTTTCGTACTTACTGAGTGAGCAATAAGACTGGAAGCTAATTCATTGCCATTGTGAAGCAACGCACACTTTAGACTTCTCTTAGAACTGTCTTAAAAATAAATAAAAAACACACGCTCCTCGTCTACATTTAAATATTTCAAACATCTGTCTCTGTGTTATGCTAGATAAATGACCACCACCGAGAGCCAACAGGTTCTTTTCCTTTATGCTTGAACCCAGTAACTTCGTACCAAAGATTTACATATTTCTTCTTCTGCAATGCATTATATCATTCAATAGAACCGTCATTATCAGTAGCTGATAGAACTACACGGGCAAGGCAGTTACTTTGGCAATCCTATGTCAAGCACTACAATACAATTCCGTTCATAAATACCACTTAAAACATTACTTTACAAATAAGAAACCTCATAATAACCATATCCAGAAGCAGCATAGACTTCTCGGGACTGGGAGGCATCTGGGATGGACCATCACACAGTGGAAACATGTATTGTGATCAGACGAATCAGTGTTTTAGATAGATGCTTGGAAGAAATTGACATTGTGTGCTCTGGACCAGAGACAATAAGGACAATCCAGACTGTTCTCTGAAACAAGTCTAAAAGCCAGAGTCTGTCCTAGTATGGGACTGTCAGTGCCTTAGGCAAAGGTCATTTTCAGTTCCGTGAGCAGCATTAATGCAGAAAAGTACAGTAACACTTCAGAGCAACATAAGCTGCCTTCAATGATTTCAATGCAAAACCATCCAAATCAGAAAGAGTTCAAACTGACATGTAAATTGACCACTTGACAGCTCCATAATTTTGCCACACATTTGTTGACAAACAGCAGATCCTTTCGACTCAACCTTTCGTGGGCACTGCTTCTGTATGAATGAAAATATCTACTATATCTACCGTAAGATAAACAATACAAGAGTAAATATACTGCATTTATAATGAGTGAATTTGTGATCTGAGATGGCGACAGGAATATCATGGCAAATCATAAGTATCCTAAGCCATGTGATTAAGTGGGAATATCAAGAGCAGCCAGTATCGACCTGTAGGTCACCAGGTAAGATCATGACAAAACAAAAGGGAGAGTAAAGAATGACCAGTTCAATTAAGTTTAGGCAAGGTATTGGGCTGACAACTTAAGGGACCAATATATACACCAGTACAAAGAATGGAGCAGGTGACTTTATGCCTACATATTCAAAAGAGGAAACTCATGTGAAAAATCGTAGGCTTAGATTTTAGGAGTGTATTGATGAAAACAGTCACTTTTCTCTTTTTAACAAGTTTTAGACAAATATGTAGCCAGAGGGAGTGCGCATTTTTCGATGAAAATAGTCTCCTTGCTGTTGTCAGGTTTCAGTAAGCAGGGGTGTGTGTGAACCATTCTTAATGTTTCCGAAACCTATTTGAAATGACCTTTGCTTTATGACATGGCTGATCGTGCTGTAAGTAGCCATTAGAAGATGCATTTACATTTACAGCATTTAGCATAAATGCCCTCATCCAGAGCGACTTACAACTCATACAGTCTTACAACATTAAGGCCCTTTGCTAAAAGAGCTAAAGACCCAACTGTGGCAGTTTGGCAGAGGTCGGATTTGAACCCTGGACTATCAGGTCCAGAGTTCGGTACCTTAACTGTAAGGCTACCACAGTCACAGATGGGTAAATTTATGATCCGTTGTGTATTGTGTTATTTTGTTGGCATCATTACATCTGCCAAGAAAAGGTGAATGCGCCACACATACAGGGAAATGATTGTGATTGTTGTGCGCAGGGTGTTGTTCACCCCAGGCCATACTGATGACCACATGGCTCTATATTTGGAGGAGGAGGAAGCTGTGTTTTCTGGAGACTGTATCCTGGGGGAAGGGACAGCTGTGTTTGAGGATCTATATGATTACATGTTATCACTACACACACTGCTCGATGCTCGTGCTGACCACATCTACCCAGGTAGGTAGGGATGTGTAGGCGTGTGCATGATTGTAGCAGAAATTAGATTGTCTGCTGTCTAATCAATCATTAAATATATTGTCCTGAGAGGAAAGAAATCACTCTGTGTACCCTGGATTACACCAAACTAAATGTTTCGGTACAGCCCTGGAAAAACTCAAAAATCAGAAAGCCTTCTCTGCTAGACTCTTGCTGCCATTATAAACAAGTATGTGAAGGCAATAAACGAACGTGATATGATGCATGTAAATATAAGCCTGGAAAAAAACTTCAGTTTATTTTGACATGAAGTACATGAAGATCTTGAAACACATAAAAAAAATTAATACCTTCCCATTAGGTAAGTTTCATAGCAACTAATTAATAGGAAAATGCAATAGCTTGCTACAGTCGTACACTCAAAGACGTTGGAAACCAGCTATTGCATTCTTTCAAACATCAGGTTCTGTTGTGATACCTCAAACACCTGCTCACAGCTGGTTATGGTACATCAGAATGCCATTCCTGTTCCCATTGCCATTTCCAAACTCGGAGCTATTTTTACAACTGGGGGAAACCCAAGTTATTCCTGGTCAGGGTTGCAGGTGCATATTCCATGGAACACTGAGCACAGACATCAGAGCTGCTCTCAGTCTATTGCAGGACACGCAGGGGTCACTGTTGCAACACTGTTAAATGAACCTTACACCGCCCTCTCTGCCAATACCAGAACTCCCGGCACTACTGGGACTTGGGGAACCACAGTGGCCAAAAATTTGAAATGCATATTAATGATATTAATAATTGCAGTGATGCTACCCAGAAAACAAATATACCACAACAGTTCTAGTGAGCAGATGTGTGCTGCTGACTCGGGTCAAGTCCAACTTGTTTATTTAGTATTTGTTACATTGGATTCTCTTAACACAAATCACCCTGTCATTAACACCATTCTGGACAAATTACACAACATTTCAAATAAAAAAATGCGATATAAAATTCTGCTGGATCCCAGGACACTGGGATTGTGGCTTCAATGGAAATGAAACAGCAGACCGGATGGTTTGGAAAACATCAAAGGCCCAAATAGCAAACTGTAAACTCCCACTAACAAACATAAAGCCCCTGATACTTACATACATAAAAGAAAAGTGGCAAGAAGAATGGAATACCCAAACAAGCACTAAACTGTACGAGCTCAGCCCCAAAATAGGCTACAATCCCAAAACGTATATAGATAACATATGGGATCAAGTAACATACACAAGATGTCACATCAGTCACACCCGATTAACCCGCTCCTTTTTATTAAAGGGAGAAGACGCCCAGTGTGAGGAATGTAGCATAGGAATGCACCTATTAGCCGAATGCCCAAAATAATTACCTATAAAACTAAAGGTACAGATATCAAATACATTAACTGACATTTTCAACAAAGATAAAGCAAATAAAGTACTAAATGTTTTGACCATCACTAAACTAAGAATCCAAATTTAAGGACAAGATAATAGTAGAAAACACTTCGAGTCAGACAACACCTTTCCTGCCACGAAATGGCCAAAGAGCTGAAGTGGCATTAAACCCCACCAACCAACCAACACTCAAAAAGGGACCCCACCTCCTTGGGCAGAAGTAATATATAAACCAACTGACCTAATTTTACAAGTTTAGAGCAATGGTTTAAATAAACAGAAGCTATATGAAGGCTTCTCAAGAAAAACGTGGTTTTGAGAACCTGCTACTGCAGCCCTTGAGAACTAACCAGTTTCTAACTTGCACTATTTAACCAAGATGTTAGAATGGGTCATAACTTTTCAATTGCAGTCATTTTGGAATTAATAACATTTTTTTAACCTTTCCAAACTGGCTTTGTTACAATGCATAACACTGATATAGCACTGAGCCTTTCTAGTGGTTTAATGATCTTCTTTCTAATGATTGCAGTTCAAAGCTGACAAAATTAAAAATTTTAGGTGAAATTGGTATTATCACAACAGAGCACCCAGTGGCCTGCTGTTCTATCTGTTGCTACATATACATACACACACATCACGCATACACATCGCATGCTTCACACAAACTCAGATCACACACAGTACACGTTTTGGTAAGTATTTGGACACAGAATCACCTGTGGCCAAAGGTATTGGGACACAAACACACATTTGAAGCACTGCTGTTCCACTGTTATGAAAATGATATTGAGATCTATGTCAGCACCAGAAATAACACTAACCTGCTACCTGCTTTCTGAAATGAAACCCTGCTGAATCTGAAATGTTATTCATTGTCTCAAAGCCTATGATTTCCAGTACCACTGATTTCACACTTGACTTGGTTGGTATGCTTATAAAACACTAGTATGTAATGTGGGTGTACCTTTTTGCTCCTGCACTTCTTTTAACCTCCACATTAAGGCTCTGCTCAAAAGACATTTTCATCCCTGAATACTGCTCATGTTCACCCCTTACTTTCATCTTAGTTCTGTTTCAGTTACACTGGCTACTTGTCCTGCCTCCTTTTAAGTTTGAAATATGTAATATTTAAGCCTGGGTGGCTGAATCGAATAACTTAAAATCTCAATTCCAATTAAGTTGGGACGGTGTGTGAAACCTAAATAAAACAAAATACTATGATTTGCAGAGTGATTTGCAGAACTTACACTTGTAGATGGAGAGATGAACTGGGTTGACTGATAATGGCTTTCTGAAGTGTGGTAATATCCGTTACAGAATGATGTCGGTTTTTAATGTAAGCATTCAATGTTGGTTTTCGGACGTGCCGCTTACTTGCAGAGATTACTTCAGATTCCCTGAATCTTTTGATGATGTTATGGACTGTAGATGATGAAATTAATTAATTGCAGTTGTACGATGAAAAGCATTGTTCTTAAACTGTTGCAGTGGTGAACCTTGCTCCATCCTTGCTTATGAACAAGTGAGCCGTTCGGAGATGCTCCATTTATACCCAGTTCTGACGCTCACCTGTTTCCAATTAACCCGTTCACCAGTGGAATGTTTCGAACAGGTGTTCATTTAAGCATTCCTCAATTATTTTTTTTGTCTTTTGTTGCCCTTGTCCCAACTTCTTTGGAATTTATTGTGGGCATCAAATTCAAAACAAGTGAATATTTTCAAGTTTATCTGTTTTAACATTAAATAGCTTGTCTTTCTAGAGTATTCAATTGAATATGGGTTGTAAAGGATTTGCAAACCATCAAATTCTATGTTTATTTGTTTTACACAATGTTCCAACTCATTAACAGTGCTAAAGTGTTCCTAATATGTACTTTTAACAAGCATATCTGTGGATTTATACTTGTATAGTAATAATAACAATAATGTTACTCTGATAATATCGGTACTCTCCTGAATCAGTTTCATTCTCTTAGTTTTCCACTACATTTGTGTACAAACATGCATACTTGTTTTCTGAAGTTTGAATTGCTGGTTTGTCTGTGTGTTATCTGTCAGGTCATGGTCCTGTGGTTCTTAGTGCGAGCAGTAAGATTCGGGAGTACATCGCCCACCGCTCAGCCCGTGAGCAGCAGATCCTGGCTGTGCTCAAAGATAATGCTACGGAATCCTTTACTTCCTCCGCCTTGGTTAAACTGGTTTACAAGGTGTCTGTAAAGTCCAGTTTTTACTGAATCAAATTAATATTATCAAATTATACTGTCAAATTAAGCTTAGTCAGTTTGAAACAAGGTTTATGCTTCCTTTCGAATGGGCTTTGATTATGGCCAAATATCAGGAAGTAGGGAGTCAGGACATTCTAAGTGAAGAAAATCACTGTTTCTTTTCCATTTTCCTGTAAAATACTGAAATGCACCATTTAACAAGCACATTATGATTTGTGAAACATTGATAAGACATTACCATAGTCACACAGCATTTCTATGTAAATATGAAGGGTGTTTTTACACAGCCATGTAAGAAAACTGTGTAATTTGTAATGCATCAGAGTTGCCACTGAGTGGAATGTTACCATCTACACACAATCCATAATGCCACTGCCTTTAAATTCATGGTAAGTTGCAATAATAAAAAATACAGTCATATACTGTTGCATCACTATGTATAGGGGAAGGAAAATTGACCTGATACTTTTGTTTGTTGGACGCCTAACCTGTGAACCACACAAATGGAGCAATTGCTCCAGGGTTCATTTAAATCAAACTAAAGCTGCAGTGTGGGAACACACCCTAAACTAATAAAGCTTAAAGTCTGTCTCTTATTTTTGCACTTTGACGAAGGAGCTGAGCACACACTGTCCGTGATGTTTGGCCACAGGGCATCATAATCGCTGTCCAGTCAGTATGAGAGCTTATTAATATGACTTTTGTAATATACAATATGCTCATACATATTTCTTATTATTCAGAATGCTAGGGTAAACAGAAAGCAAACCAGTTATAACGTGTCAGTGCATCTTTTTCGGCTTTGGTCTGGACCAAGTGAATCGAACTACAAGTATACAGATGTCCTAAAACTATCATAATACACAGCTTAATGTATAAAAAGGGCATAATGATGTTCCACAGTGTAACAAAAAATATTTTTAAGTGTCTACCAAGAGATCTACTTACTACTGTTTGGTTTTTTTTGTTCATATAATGCACTGAAATGCTTTTGAGGAATCATGAACAGGGCTTCATTGTGCGATTTTTAGTTGTTTAGTTGTTGTGATTTTGTGTTTACATTAGGATACTCCTGAGCACTTACACAGAGTTGCAGAAATTAACCTGGTGCATCATTTGAAGAAACTACAGAAAGAAGGAAAAATCGTCCTGGGTAAGATGTGCGTGCGTGCGTGCGTGCGTGCGTGCGTGCGTGCGTGTGTGTGTGTCTAAATGAAGTATTTGAAAGATACCTGGTCACTAAAATTGTTGTTGCTGCCACAGACGCATAACATCCACACAATTTGTGTGTTTTTATAGTTGGAGATTCACAGAAGTGGAAGAGCAACCTTTGATTGCCTAAGCCTTAATATACAATTATGATAAATTCTGTAAATGATTTATCTCAAGCTTTTTATCTGGATCGAGTGTGAGAATCTGTTCACTTTCTATCTACAACCCTAAATCAGGAAGGTTGGGACGGTATAACAAATGCAAATGAAGAAAAAAATGTAAATGTAGTGAAGTAAATGCAGTGTTTCTTACTTTTGCTTTGACTCCAGCATCCCCAGTTTGAACTTGACCTCAGACTCTGTGTGTTTGCATGCCCATTCAGGGTTCCTTCCACCCACAGTCCAAAGACATGCTTTAGCTTAATTAGTTACACTAAATTGTCACAATTTCAGTCTGGATCAATAGTTTTTAAGTAACCTTGTGTATCAGTGTTTTCTTGTGTCTGTCGTAAATAGTAATTTATGCTGAAAGCGACCATGAAAACCAAATACACAGACTTTAATGTTATGAATGTATGAACCCAAATTATTTCATGTTTTATTTACCTTAACTTCCTAGTAATGAGCCTTTGAGGAGCAAAAATGGCCAGAGGATCTTCAGTTTGTCACGAAATGCTGTTCTAAGAAATATTGCAAGGAATTTACATATCTCTTCCTCTAAAGTGTATAATGATTCATTCATTTATTTATTCATTATATTATTGGCATATCCAAGTCAGGGTGACGGGAGAGCCAGTACCCAGCTGGTAGTACAGTTCAGGAACAAACCTAGATCTAGGGACCACAGTCTTTTACACAGACAACTTTTACACAGACTACTAAACAATAAGGGCAATTCGAAAACACCAATTAACCTAACACCTTCATCTTTGGAACGTGAGAGGAAACCAGAACACCCTAAGAAAACCCACGCAAGCACCAGGAGAACATGCAAACTCCGAGGGTTGGGATTGAACCAGGGATCTTGGATCTCTAACCACTTCACACATTACAAAGGTGTGAAGAGGGTATGTGTACTGGACTGATCTGCCTGCAGTCCTGACCTGTCTCCAATAGAGAATGTGTTTAGTCATTAGAAATGAAAAATGCAGCAACAATGACAACCTTAACTGCGTTACAGTGTGGCAAATGATCTTCCATCCCAACTATTTTGTGTTGCAGGCCTGAAGTCCAGATATAATTTTATTGACAAATGAATGAACTTGACCAGACAAACCATGAAATGTCTCAGGTTTGTTCTGTCTGCAATAAAATTAACAGTAAATGTAAGAAACGGCATTTAATCTGAAATGTTCATAGTGCTCCAACTTTTTCTGATTTGAGGTTTGTAAAAGAAACTGATGTTCATTTTAAATGTGATTTATAAATAGTTTTTGGTGCAGTATTTTCACTTAATGTTAATTAGTTAATAGCCATGCTGGGATAGGACTAAATGAAAATTTATGTAAATGTTGAGAGTGGAACAGCATTCCGTCTGTGCTGTGTAATGTGGTTAGAATTACAATAAAAAAAATGCATGACTTAATATTAATGCTATGTTTTAGCCATGATGATGAGCAGTCCTTAGTGTTTATCAGACACAGTGCATAAAGTTCAGGCCAATGAGTAAAAGGTTATCAGCCAAATCATCTTTTTCTCCTGATATCAGAGTCTTTAAGTGCTGCTGGTTCAGCAGGTCCAACAGGGCTGTCAAATGCCTTTAGTTTAGAGTAGTTTCCGTCTAGCCACACTACCATAAAAGATTAATGCTTTTAGAGATATTATTGGGTTCTTGGTCATCATCATGGAGAGTTTTCGGTAAGTTTTCTAAACGTTTATGCTCTTTAACCAGATCTGTGCTTCATGCCAAATGTATTAACGCTACAGAGCATCCCTCTAAATTACTCTAAATTGGATGGACTGTGGATGACTGGATGAAAGTAATCTTCAGTGATGAATCATGATTCTGCATTGGGCTGGGTGATGATGCTGGAGCGTTTGTTTGGTGCCAGTCCAATGAAAATTATAAAGATGACTGCCTGAAGAAAAGGTAAATTTCCACAGTCATTGTTCAAGTTCAAGTGGTTTTATTGTCATTTCAACCATATACAGCGGTGTACAGTATACAATGAAATGAAACTACTTTCCTCCAGGACCAAGGTGCTACATAAAACAGTAAACTTCACAACAGACAACAAACAAGAAATACAGAAACAAAAAACACTATACATAACAATAAATACAAAATAACCGTGCACATAGCCCACTGATAGTGTGAGCAGAAAGGTGCAGATATATATAAACAGTGTAAACCATAGGTAGGTATAGCAGCAGTTTAATGTGTGTGTGTGTGTTTGTTTTTTTCCAGTCTTTTATATGTACAGTTGTTCAAACCAGACTCTGATTGATAATGAGTCTGATAACTTTTGGGAAGAAACTATTACACAGTTTGGTAGTGAGGGCCCGGACGCTTCGGTACCTTTTCTCAGATGGTAGAGGTGAAAAGGGTGAAAAGTTTGTTTGAGATGTGTCTGGTCATCTATAATGTTGGTTGCTTTGCGGATGCAGTGTGTGGTGTAAATGCCTGTGATGGAGGGGAGAGAGACACCGATGATCTTCTCAGCTGTCCTCACTACGCGCTGCAGGGACTTGCGATTCGAGACGGTGCAGTTCCAAAACCAGGCAGTGATGAAGCTGCTCAGAAAGCTCTCAATTGTTCCTCTATAGAATGTGTTGAGGATGGGAGGTGGAAGATGTGCTTTCCTCATCCTTCGCAGGAAGTAGAGATGCTGCTGGGCTTTCTTGGTTATGGTGCTGGTCTTGAGAGACCAGGTGAGCTCCTCTGCCAAGTTCCAAGGAACTTGGTGCTCTTGACGATCTCCACAGCAGAGCTGTCGTTGTTTATTGGAGTGTGATCTCGCCTTGTCTTTCTGAAGTCAACAACCATCCCCTTGATCCTGACTACGTTCAGAGACAGGTTGTTGGTTCTACACCAGTCCGTTAACTGTTGAACTTCCTCTCTGTATGCTGACTCGTGGTTCTTGCTGATGAGATTCATCACAGTCATGTCATCTGCAAACTTGATGATATGGTTCGATCTGGGCATTGCTGCACAGTCGTGCGTCAACAAGGGGAACAGCAATGGACTGAGGACACAGCCCTGGGGGGGCCCAGTGCTCAGTGTGGTGGTGCTGGAGCTGTTACAACCGATCTGGACTGACTGGGGTCTCCCAGTCAGAAAGTCCAGGATCCAGTAACAGAGAGAAGTGTTCAGGCCCAGTAGGTTCAGCTTTCCGATCAGATGCTGAGGAATAATTGTGTTGAATGCTGAACTAAAGTCTATAAACAGCATTTGATGATATGGAGCTGCATGTCAGGTAAAAGCATGAGAGAGATGTCAGTCATTACATCTTCAATAAATGCCAAAGTACACCGAAATGTTGGACTCTTTTCTTATTCCATCAGCTGAACGGATGTTTGGCGTGGACTTCATTTTGCAAGATGATAATGCACCTTGCCATAGGACAAAGGATGTGAAAATCTTCCATCAAAAAAGACATATAATGTCAAAGGCATGGCCTGCAAATAGTCCAGATCTCAATCCAGTTAAAACTCTCTTTTGGAAATTGAAGAAAATGGTCAATGACAAGGCTATAACCTGCAAAGCTGATCTGGCAACAGCAAAAGCAGACAGTTGAAGACGGATTGATAAAGAATGCCTCAGAGAATCCAATCTCTTATTAAAACCGGAGGTGGTGCAACAAAGTACTAATGGGACAGTGTTTTTTTTATGATTCCAAAATATTTTCCTCTGAATTATGCAAATCTATATTTCCATATATAATCCATTTTCCTTTACTTGTTGTAAGAACACAATTGTGACTGATTACAGCAATTATATATTTTTATTGTTATCTTTATGCCATTTTTTGCTTTCGAAGTTTGTGGCATACCTTTATGAATAACTTTTTTTCTACCAAATTAAACAATTCAAAGATTCCTCCAAGAGTGGTAAATCCATCGTTTTTGCCGGGGGTTGTAGCTGGATGAAACCATTTCTAGTAATGCTGGCAGGTCTAAAGTAGGTTGATTGCTTTAATCATTAGGTTGCTAACCTTTTAGGACCACATACTTATATGTAAACGAACGCTGTTCAACGGGCGCATTCCTAGGATGTTATCGTGACTGTGAAAACCCGTTTTGAGCCCAGTGGCTTTCCATAAACACAGCTTGATAACAGAACAGGCGCTTTGGCCCGTTTCTTCCTGTAGGGGTTCATGTTTTAACAGCAGTACGTGCGACCCTGCTTACCAAGGACATATCACGAAAAACAGGCTTTCAAGTGCTGCTTGTGATTATACGAGTAGAAAATAAATTCACTGTTGGAGTTTAGATAGGTAACGGGAAGGAGACGTCTGGGCATCGGCACTGAAGAGGAGCCGTTTTTGTTGTCTTGCCACCGGGACGTTTATTGGGCGCTCCATTGAAGCATGTTAACTGCGCTATACGGGACCGCAGCGCCACGGTGTTCCAGTACAAAAGAAACTATTTCTGTAGAACATGTTTTTTTGGCAAGGAGAGGTAACTGTTAGCTGTGATGACAGGGTTTAATCAGCTGTACGTATTATTTTATTTAACCACCGCTCACTAAATAATGGGATCGCGTTGAGTCCGGCGATAATGAAGAGGAAGCTTGCGGTGCATTATGTGCCGTTATGAAGCGTAAACACTTGAGTAAGAAACGTGGAATTTGCTCGGTTATAGCAAAATGTTTATGGTTGGTGGACTGAATGTTGCTACCGAGGCACTGTCCTTCACAAGCCATACAAACAAATGACGTGACCGCAGGGCTCTGGTTACTGCTTGACCACATGGATGGCAGCTGCGAAATGTTAAGCTAGTTTATAGAAAAGGGAGACCGTAGCTATTCACGCTGAGTGACCCATAACAAATCATAAACGGGTTTGAGTGAACCGTCGCTGAAACACACTGGTTCTGTTGTTGTCACGAATTCGCCGGTTTGAAATATAACCCCCTCCTGCTTCTGAATGGCATCCTGTGATGTCGGTGATGCTGCGGATGGAGACGCGACCGTATCGCATCGACCGATGCCGTATGTCTACCAGGACTCAGGACAGACGCAAAAATCGAAGAGTCTCCCCGCACTTAACGAAAACCAAATTTCAGGCAGCGATCACACCGAAAATCAACCGCAAGAAGACAAAACCTTGGCGTCCGAGGCGAATTCCAAGACCGAGCACTCTCTTTCTTCCTCCGGCCCGGATGCGGCTGGTGTATCCACGGGAAGCCGTCGCGCCACTGAGTTCCTTCACTTGTCCCGCGTGCCAGTGAGGCGCTACCTGCGAGCTCTTTTTTCCGATTCACGGTGCTTTTTGTTCTACATGTGTTACCTCACGTTCATCCAGTCGTTGATGGTGTCTGGCTACCTCAGCAGCGTCATCACCACTATAGGTAAAGAGCCAAGTTCCAGTAACAAAAGCTTAATGTTCCTCTCACAGGCCCGTGTGTCGATGTGTCCCTCACCTTCAGCTACATGGCTGTTTCTCTTTTCTTTCTTCTGTGCTGTTTCCCAACAAAAGACCCATATTTTTGTGTTTTGGACAGTGGTATATAGGTCACCAGCTAAACCAGCAACACACCAGCACTAACCAGCATAACTAACATGACTAACATGATACTTGGGACTAAGTTTTGGAAAAACACAACATGCGCTAAAGTTTACTAGTTTTTGAGCAGGGCTCTTATCTTCTTTCACATTTCTGAATGAATTCTCTTCTCTCATCTATTGCTGTCGTTTCCATATTTCCCTGAACACTTTAAGCCAGGACAGCAGTGTGACACAGTGCTGACACACCTTATAGCTCCAGAAAACCCTAGTTCAATGGTCGGACTCTGTAAACTTGGCACGTTCTCCCTTTGTG
The DNA here is from genome assembly GCA_034779995.1 of Parotocinclus haroldoi. Lineage (NCBI taxonomy): Eukaryota > Metazoa > Chordata > Actinopteri > Siluriformes > Loricariidae > Parotocinclus > Parotocinclus haroldoi. The sequence goes on along the minus strand of JAUZST010036034.1, from coordinate 13,554 downwards.
TGCGTGGTTTTCCTCTGGGTACTCCAGGTTTCCTTTGGTGTCACTAAATTGTACCTGTGTGTGTGTGAATGAGGGTGTGTGTGAGTGTGCGTGCACTCCCTTAATATCCTACACTACCACGTTCAGCGTTTCTTGGTCCCTTTCTCCTTAGCTGAATGTTCCACGCAATAATTCCTATGCATGTGTATGGAAAATAAATGTAATTTAAGTTTTCCTTCTCCTGTTATTGATAATGTTATTGAGTTTTCACATTATTTCATTTACGCTAAACTAGATATCCTAGGTGAGGATATATTAGATGTTGTTATTTTACATAACTGACCATCTACTTTTCCTGGTAAGGGTTCATTGTTGTTGTTGGTTTTTTTTTACCTGATTTTATTTTCATCCTTTTGATCCTTTTCTTCTTCTTCTTCTTCCTATTATTATTATTATTATTATTATTATTATTATTATTAATAAACATCATCAAGTTGATTCAGCTTGTTTAACAAGTTTTGGTCTTTTCATGACTGGTTTGTTATACTGATTCCGTGCCTTGTTTACACAGAATCTGCACCCAAAACTTCTTGTTTGAAGTGAATACTGAACGCAGACCTGGACACACACACAGCTGACACAGTAAATAAGGTTTAGATTGACATGGTTTAACTGCTGTGTATTTTTATTACAGAAAAGCGCTACAGTCTGCGCAGTTCAGAGTCTGGTCTCCTGGTCAGCTGTTTTGACATTGGCAGCCTCCTCATCGTCGTCTTCATCAGCTACTTTGGTGGACGGGGTAGAAGACCACGCTGGCTTGCCATAGGCGGTGTAATTATTGCCATTGGTGCGGCATTGTTTTCCCTTCCCCACTTCATCTCTCCACCCTATCAGCTGGAGCAACTAAATACTACAGGGCGTGGAAAGGGTCTCTGCACCCTTACCAACAGCACTAAAAGAGAAGGGTCAGACGCATGTCCTCGGGACCAGGAAGACAGCGAGCATGCTCTGTATGTGGCACTTTTTATCTGCGCTCAAATTCTGATCGGCATGGGCTCCACACCCATCTATACACTTGGGCCAACCTACCTGGATGATAATGTGAAAAAAGAAAATGCCTCACTCTACTTGGGTAAGTAACACAGCTGGAAACAGCTTTAGCAGATGTCAGTCAATTCGTAATTTGGAAAAACATGTCTCTACCTGCAAAATGTATCCAGTGACATGACGTGGCAAATCTGTTCAGATCATACAGAGTTTCGTGGGGCCAAAATGATATATCATTTAGTGTTTCTATAGCAAAAATCCTGAATATAGGTCAGTTAATGGCCAGTTATATACAGTATAACACAGGTGACAAATCTGGGGTGGCTAATGGCTCTGTTATGCACTCTGTTGGGCATTTTGCTCGCATACCTTGCATCCACTTGTCTATTTATTCTCTGTAAATCAATACAAAGATGCTGTGACTGGTCATCCGATCACTATTATGGAACGTTTCTGTCATAGGCTATGGTCCAAGTATTCAGTAAAACAAAACCACTGAATATATTCCGGCTCTGTACTGCAGTCAAGTAAACCACATGCCTACATAACTTTCCTTTGTAGAGCAGTTTCTTCATTCTAATGGTAGTCAACATATGCCCTTTAGTTTTATAACTTCTGATGTATGATGCATTTCTGAAAATGGTCTGCCTTGTCACGTTGTTGAAGGTGCTATAGCACATTCAGATTGAAGTTTTCTTGTATAGCTCTTGGTAGAATGTGAAGCATATTTTTCGGTTAGTACAGTATCTCACAAAAGTAAGTGCACCCCTCACATTTTTGTAACTATTTTATTATATCTATTCATGGGACAACACTGACGATATGACACTTGGATTCAATGTAAAGTCTACAGCTTGTAGAACTGTGTACACTTGCTCTCAAAATAACCCAACACACAGCCATTAATATCTAAACCACTGACAACAAAACTAAATGTAACTGGGGGGAAATGGTGGTCTGCTACACTTGATTTTCCTATTTCCTGTGCTTGTGAGAGTAGTGAATATAGCAGCCTGAAACCTTCGCAGGGCCATGGTCTCACTGTTTTTCATGCATTGATTACTGCTAATGTGACTGTGTGCAAAAAATTGTACGTGTATCATCTTCAGGATCTGAAGTTGAAAGTGCAGAACATCAACCCCTCCCATTAACCTGTTGTATGTATCAAGGATGGCTGGTCTAGGAACCATAATGTGGGTTTTGGATTTTCTGGTGTGTGTGTGTGTGTGTGTGTGTGTGTGCGCTGATGTGTGTGTGTGTTTTAGCGATCATGTATGTAATGGGGGCTCTCGGTCCAGCTGCTGGCTACTTACTGGGAGGAATCCTGATTGGTTTCTATGTGGACCCAAATACTGTTGTGAACATTGACCAGAATGATCCACGTTATGTAGGAAACTGGTAAGGCATGCAACAGTTCTTGCTCTTACATCCTGAAACTTTGCAGCTACTGCTCTCAAAAGAATATTAATTGTAAATTCCTCTGGTGTGATGCAGTTCATCTCGCTATCAGTTTCTCCCTGCCTCTTACTAAATGAAGTATATTTCACCTGTCTCCGTCTGTGGTTCTTCGTGCTAGGTGGTGTGGCTTTCTGCTGCTGTAGCCTGTTTTTCATTTCTTTTCGGTCACGCTTTCTCTCTTTAACTCTTAGGTGGAGTGGTTTTCTCTTCTGTGCGGTAGCCATGCTTTTAGTGATCTTCCCCATGTTTGCCTTCCCAAAGAAACTTCCACCTCGTCACAGGAAGAGAGGTAAGAAGGAAAAGAGTGTAGGGGACATACCCAGTGATGATGAAGTGATGAAGGAGAAGAGTCAAGCCATGTCCTCTTCTATGGGCTTTGGCAAAGACATTAAAGGTAAATACCTGGCAGATGTGAGAATGTAATTGAAACCTCCTGTTATCTTTGAACAGACTCACAAATTTTGTATTCAATTTGACCCCACAAACTTAAGCTTTAATTATAATTTTTTTTGCATTTATATGATTATTCAGGTGGTTCTGTAAACAGGTCTAGATCTAAAAATCAGATTAAAAGCTCTGATAGAGAGAGCTGGATTTTATTTTAGTTTTCGGATTTCTTAGCATGTATATATCGTTACTCTGATTTAAATCGGATTCCTCAATATGTGCATGCACATAAACGTACAGTACCTAAAGTAGAGTGAAGAGCTGTCATGTAAGTGGCCAAACATGGTTGCCAGGTCCACTTATTTGAAGACTTTACTTCTTTTGGGCTTGTTTCCATAGACCTGAGTTGCCGGCTTATCTTGCAGGATCTGGCAACCCCGGAATTAGCACCACCAGCACCTGCACAATGGCTACAGAGAATGTGCTCAAGAAAATGAAGGATTTTATTACTTAGTTATGAAAATTTTACCCAGGTTTACATCACATTATTCGTTGAGATTATTGTCTGGTTGCTAAGACAGAACGAGATGTTAAACAGTGCATGGGGTCAAACTGAAATACAATGCTTTCATTGCATCCAGCATTTATTTTAATCACGGTCAGTTTCGAAGTCGCGGGTGTTTTCTAATCCATGTGAATTCAGCATGTTTCCTGTCTGTCTTTTCACCCCTTTCTTATCTCCAAGACATGCCAAGGGCCGCCCTGCGAATCTTAAGCAACGTGACATTTCTATTTGTTAGTTTGTCGTACACAGCAGAGTGTGCAATTGTCACAGCCTTCATCACATTTATTCCCAAGTTTATTGAGTCTCAGTTTGGGGTTCCAGCATCCAGTGCAAGCATCTACACAGGTGAACACACACATACACACACTCACACACACACACTGGTTTGTCTGTTTGTTACTGCGTGGCCTTTCCATTGATAAAATATTACTTTCTATTTAATACTACACCTATACACCTTAACCTAAAAAAATGACAGCCTCCTGACTCCCATGCTAATGGGCTTTGCCACACTAAAAACCTCATCAAGATAACGGTAGTTATCATAATTAACGTGTGAAATGATTAACTTAGGGCACAGCATATTTTTAAACACTTATTAATTATCTACAGAACGAAATAATCCTATAGACAACATCTTCCATCTTAATGTACACACATACGGTATATCCTTTTTATTTCTGTAACTAATTGTATAGAACAGTATAAATCAGTCAAGAGTATTGATTAGTATCAGTACTGATAAACAGTATCAGTATTCTTATAAGTACCAATAAACTGACAGGACCCTTCCTTATTAAAAATATGTAAGAATGAGGTTTTAAGTTGGAGTATCAAAGTAAATATGTGAAAATAAACTATAGTTATGTGTTCCTCGGCTGGATTATGTGCGATTACTGGTTTACCCTTTGGTTTGAAACATCACACATGGATGACTTGAAGGTAGTTGCCATTGCCACAATTTGCATAGCTGTAAAATGTAAAAATCTCACCTAAAAGATTTATTTTGAAGAAATGTAACTAGTATAACTGCCACTGACAGGGCCAAGCATTAACGAAATTGCAAATAACCAGTTTGTGATCTGTGAATATGTGAAAATGCTCCACAGCTGAACTGTCTATTGAAAATGTTTAATCATCTTAGCTGCACCCGTCCTGTAACGAGTTTCTTTTCTGTTGTAAAGTAAATTCAACTCATGTAAACAAAGTTAGGACTACATATGTTTAACCTCATTTTTAGGTATATCATCATTTATTTATATATCACTTTTTACAGCAGAGCATTGTCTCAAGCCTCTACACAAATATGTAAGCCCACAGCCCCATTTGAGCTAACTTACAGCGTACAGAATTAAAAAAAAAATGGATTAAGGTATAGAAATCAGATGAAGAGCTGGATCACTTATCATCTTTCTCAGAATGTATAACTTTTTTCTTAGTCTGCGCACGCATGCAAAGTGTAAAGCTGCTGCAGAAGCTTATTTGTAGACAACGCAGATATTTGGGCTTGTTTCCATATACTGGGTGCTTGTTTCTGTCGTGCAATTTTGGCAAACCTGGAATTAATTCATATTCATTCAACTAATTCAAATTGAGATCATAGTAAAATGACAAATATAACAAATAAAATCTAATAGAATAAACAAAAGAGAGATGAAGAGTAATAATAAAAGAGAGAATCCAACTCCTCAAAATGTTCAGGCTTACTTTGTAAATAACTTTGTGTGAAAGGTATCAAAAATCACAGAATTCAGTTAGGCTGTACTTTTTTGTCTCATCACTGTATGTCCTGTGTGTCGTATCAGTCACGAACACAACATTTTAACCTATGTTTATTTCTCTTTACATGTAAAAGGGTTGGTCATTGTGCCAAGTGCTGGTGTGGGCATCGTGCTGGGAGGATATATCATAAAGAAGCTGAAGTTGGGAGCAAGGGAGTCGGCCAAACTAGCAATGATATGCAGTGGTGTGTCATTGCTCTGTTTCTCAACACTCTTTATTGTTGGCTGCGAGAGCATTAACCTCGGAGGAATCAACATACCCTACACCACTGGGTACGAACATTACACACACGTGCCTCAGCACGTGCTCACACAGCTATGAGCACCAGCCAGTGTGGACAGGCATAGTACAAGCAAGTAGTTAATGCAAAGGAAATAGTTTTTAGATTATATTTAAAATGTATATCAGTCATCTTTATTATTTGACCAGCTGTTTATGATAGATTTTAATTTCATATTATAATTTGTTATAACTATGGAAATATAGTATGGGATACTATGGGAATACAAAAACAGTCCTTAGTGCAGAAAAGCACATTATAAGTGGCTGCAGGTTTATTGTGATATGTTTGGTTTTTTAAGCAAGTGTTCATGCTTGACCAGTTTTTACATCTCTCTCTCTCTCTCTTGCTCTCTCCCTCTCCCTCTCTCTCTCTCTCTCTCTCTCTCTCTGTCTGCAGGCCTACACTAACACTTTCCCATCGGAACCTAACTGGAGGATGTAATGTTAACTGTGGTTGCCGGATCCATGAATACGCACCTGTGTGTGGTTCAGATGGAATTACATACTTTAACCCCTGCCTGGCTGGCTGCAGCAGCGTCTCCAATGACAGCTCAGGAGTGAGAGCTCACAATATTGTTCCTCACACTTAGCTTCTGCATGAAAGCACTTGTAAATGTTTTTAAAAGAATTCACCATAGGACCCTTATTGACCTCCGTAGCACACCATGGGTTTGTTAATGACTAATTTCGACGTTTGCACGTTTCTCTTTCAGATCAGGAACTATTCAGACTGTGCGTGTGTACAGAGCAGACAGGTGATCACACCGCCTGGTGGGAATCATGAGTTGCAGGTCGTCATTGTAAAGACGTACCTAAATGAGAATGGCTATGCACTCGCTGGCAAGTGTGAACGCACCTGTGGAACACTTATAACCTTCCTCATCTTCCTCTTTATCGTCACCCTCATAACTGCCTGTGCCCAGCCCTCTGCCATCATTGTCACCCTCAGGTGTGTCTCTCCTGTACTATGTATCTTTAATCCGATAAAAAAAGATTCATTGCACAATCAGAGATTCATACCAACAAGTGCTGTTTGAAACTGAGGCAATTTCAATCTCATTATACAGGTCTGTGGAGGAACAGGAGAGACCGTTTGCTTTGGGAATGCAGTTTGTTCTTCTCAGGACTCTAGGTGTGACAGCATACATAATTAAGCCCAAAATAGTCTCGAAAAATGTTAAGAACAACAATGATCAGAATTTTCTCATGCAGGATTTGTGTCTAGAAGATGTGTTGCAAAGCCTCAGAAGTGGCATCACCAATAATTCAAGTTTATTTAGTGGAATCATAAAGCATAGTTAAAGCATGACGTATAATTGCACCCTTTGGTGTTCAAAATAAAGCAATTGCATTTGATGGCGTAAAAAAACAAGAAGGCATAATCCAACACGACAATGCGCATTCTCCCATCCATGCATCGTTATACCTCTCTTAAACAACTTTTGTTGTCTGCTGTTAAAATAGTTACACGCTGACAAAAGAATAAAGCACTCAAATAGAAACTTCGGATTGATGCAAAATTCAGCATGCAATTAACTCACAGACAGATATGTAAATGATAACAGGTGTGGTCTGATTCATAGGTTGCTGAAGCCATAAATGATGGTGATCCCATAAATGCTCAATTAGTGATTGGCACCTAGGCAGGCCAAGAAATTGTTACAATCTGGTGGAGACATATTCTGCTGGAAATCACTTGTTGTTGAGCCTCTTGGAAACCCTAACATGAGAGGCAGCACATGGCCACAGGATGTCCTGCACATATTACTGAACATCTCATTTGCTAGGGGGGAAGTGGTGTATGCGATGGCTTCCCAGATCACCACACCAGAAGTTTGGGCAGTGTGTCAATCCAAAACAAAGACAGGATTGATGCACTCACCATGGCGGCTCCATTCTTGAACCCGACCATGGTCATGTCCAAAGCAGAACCTGGATTCATCACTAGAGATGATACAGTTGCAGTCCATAGCAGTCCAGAATCCTTATTCAAGAAAATAAAAGTGATGGTAGCTAGACACGTAATGGGCACAGTGACAACACATTTTATTCTGCCAAGCATCTAGAAAATGGCCAGGGCAGCAACAGGGGTGCGTAGTAAAGGTGCCACTTATGTCTGGATGGTGGACAAAGAAACTGCGAGCTGCTCATGCTTGTCGTTGGATCAAACAATCCTCTCTGCTGGTCTGGAGTGTCCAGATTTTTACAGCAATTTGGCATTTCTGCCTGGGTGCTTTATTTTTTGTCAATAAGTGAAATCTAATCATAGATTAGTTCGTGGGTACAATATTCTCACAAATTGTAGCCTACTTTATATACCCAATTAATTACTAACTGTCACAGTAACATTACTATAACTATTTTGTGTATATAAGCCAGATTCCCCACAAAGCATTTTTATAAATAGTGGTTTGTGCATGGAATGTGCCCTACGTACAGTATATCACAGAAGTAAGTACACCCCTCACATTTTTGTAACTATTTTATTATATCTTTTCTTGGGACGCCACTGAAGATATGACACTTTGATACAATATAAAGTAGTTAGTCTACAGCTTGTATAACAGTGTAAATTTGCTGTGCCCTCAACATAACTCAATACACTACTGGCACACTAAACCACTGGCAACAAAAGTGAGTACAAAAGTGAGGTCTGGAGACATGGCTGACCCTCAGTTTCTGTAGCAAGGCAGTGGTTGTCTTGGAGTTGTGTTTGGGGTCATCATCATGCTGGCATACTGGCCTGCAACCCATATGAACCAAACACGTTTATCTTCGTTTATTATCATTAGTGTTACAAGGTCTCAGGTGTAAATGGGAATCACACTCTCTCATACTATCACTGGATGTTCAGCATGGCACCTCATGGCAAACAACTCTCTGAGCAACTGAACAAAAGAATTGTTGCTCTACACAGAGATGGCCTGCACCCTGAGGGAGAAGATTTCCAACACCCTGAACGTGAGCTGCAGCACAGTGACAAGACCATACAGCGGTTTAACAGGACAGGTTCGACTCAGAACAGAACTCAACATGGTCGATCAAAGAAGTTGAGTGCACGTGCTTAGTATCAAATCCAGAGGTTGGCTTTTGAAAATAGATGTAGTATTGCTGCAGATGTTAAAGGGGTGGGGAGTCAGCCTGTCAGTGCTCAGACCATACTCCACATATTTGGTTCAGATGGTATCAATCGTGTGGGGTGGCCAGCAGGTGAGGAGTACAAAGACAAGTGTGTCTTGCCTGCCGGCTGTGTGGAGCTACAGTTCTTTGAGGGAACCATGAATGCCAACATGCACTGTGTAATACTGAAGCCGAACATGAACCCCTTCCGTCAGAAGCTGGGCTGCAGGGCAGTATTCCAACATGATAATGACCCCAAACACACCTCAAAGACGACCACTGCCTAACTAAAGAAACTTAGGGAAAAGGTCAAACATGTCTCTATCGAGCATCTGTGTAATAGTGCAAGGCCTCTGACATCCACCAGCTCTGTGGTCATCATGGAGGTGTGGAAGAGGATTCCAGTGGTAACCTGTGAAGGTCTAGTGAACTTCGTACCCAATAGAGTTAAGGCAGTGCTGGAAAATAATGGTGGCCACAAAAGTATTAATTCTTTCTCAATTTGGTCATTTTCACTTAGGGGTGTACTTACTTTTGTTGCCAGTGATTTAGAAATTAATGGCTGTGTGTTGAGTTATTTTGAGAGCGCAGCAAATGTAGACTTAACAGTGTATCAAAGTGTCATATCCTCAGTGTAGTTCCATGAAAAGATCAAATAAAATAGTTACAAAGATGTGAGGGGTGCACTCACTTTTGTGAGATACTGTATTTGTGCATATTTTGTGCAGAGCATACTATTTTTGTTCATATGCTCTGTTTGAGGCCCCTGGTTAGAAGCAATTGTATCTCTACCATGGTTACGCGTAGAGGATAGTGTCATGGCGTGGTACAACTTTAAAGCTGCTGCCACTGATAAGGTTCTTTGCTGCTTTGGAGTTTGTTCTATAAAGATAAAAGCATTGTGCTCCTGGCTTGATTTCATTATTTTTCTAATATATATATATATATATATGATTATATTATAATAGAATAATTAGTCTAAGTTAAACTTCCTTCGATATGTTTACTCAGCAGCTGTTTGAAGCCATCACTGCTGCAACAGTGAGGCACAATATCTTTTTTGTTCTGTAAAAAGCTGTCTGAAAGTTTATCTATAAATTTTCAAATACACTGCACTCAAAAATTAGGGGATGCTTCATTATGGGATATTCCATTTAGAAACATGCCCTAATTTAAGTGAGCAATATATTTAATAGGAAATCAAACATAAAAGAAATCCCACACAATTCCTACAAAAGTAATCTCAAGACGTGTCTCATAAGTTTATTAAGTAATGATTTTCAGTTGAGAACATTAAAAGATTGATGGTTTGCCATTTGTCACTTGGCTCCTTTATTGGCAAGGAGTAAATATAGAACTATTCACGCAATCATGTGAGTCTTCAGGTTACTCTCAGAGCATGCTACTTTATAGGCATTAGAATCAATGAGAACCGTGTAGTGCCAGAACTTGGGTTCCAGCATTAGGAAAGAAAGCTCAACTTTGTAATTCCAATTTTTAATATCAGAATTTTGCCAAAATCAGAAAAGGTTTGGGTAGTATGGAAAATTATTAAAAAGTAAATAAAAAAAAACAACAGTGGCTCTTCCATTTACTTAGACCTTTATTTAATTGCAGACAGTGAGAACCCAAGATATTTCATGTGTATGTATGTTTTTTTTCTGGCCAACTTATTTTTTGTTAATAAACATCTAATTCTGACTTTCAGGCTTGCAACACATTTCAAAAAGAGTTAAGAGCAATTTAGGGCTAATGCCCTCATTCATACTTCTATGATGACAGCATTAATGCAGGAAAGTACATTGAGATTTTAGAGCATTTTTCAACACCCCATACTGTTGTAGATCTTAAGACGTGTTTGCAGTAAGAATGGGAGACAGTAAATCCTGAAACACTAAATCACTTGCTATCCTTTGCCAAAACATATTTTGGGATGGAATGGAAGGAATGGCAACATTACAAAGCGGTAAATGCTTTACCATCTTACATTTTTGGAAAGTGTTGCAGACCTGAAACACAGGAACAGAACCAGACCAAACATTAAATATCTGGGGTTCATACTGTCTGCAACGAAATGAAAATCAAAGTAAATGTCACAAACACTGCGCTTGTTTGGTTGGTTGGTTGTTTTTTTCCATTTTCTGTTTTCCTTTCCATCCCAAATGTTCTAGGATTTTAAAATCTTATGAAAATATGTCTGCCTTTATGGAATGGTGAAAGAGAAATGACACATTTGTAATATCTCTCCTCCCTCTAGCCTACATCCCTACTCCAATATATTTCGGTGCTGTGATCGACACCACCTGTATGCTCTGGCAGCAAGACTGTGGTGTTCATGGTTCCTGCTGGGAGTATGATGTTACGTCCCTTCGCTTTGTCTACTTCGGCTTGGCAGCCAGCCTAAAGTTCCTGGGCTTTCTCTTCATTTTTCTCACATGGTATTCACTAAAGCAGCGTGAGGAACACTCACACTTGCACGCACACCCCGTATCCCCCCTGGACACGGTGAGCCAGTTGATCTGCCATGCAGCCTGGCAAAAGGGCCATGCTCGCACACGCTCCTGTCCTGTCTTCCTGCCTCGTCCCTCTGAACATTGCCATTCTGCCACTATGACAACTGGACAGACCTTAAGTCGTGGAAACAGCTGCCCCAGCAATGGCCTGAAGCCAATAACTCTGCCCATCAAGTCTCTGGAGAAAATGGTGATATGAGAAGAATGGCAGAGATGCCAAACACACACACAGACACACGCACACACGCACGCACGCACGCACACATACACACACATGCAAATCCCGGGTATACCTGCTAATTAAGTGGAGTACTATGTCCTCAGAGCCAATGGTGGTGCCTTTCTCTTCAGACACATTTACTCCAGTCCTTACAATTCCCGAAGCACTCAATACCTCAGCTGTACCCCTTTTCCCCTTGCACACCCTCACACTCTTTCACACAGTTTGTACCACTTCCTTTAAAACTAATAAATGCACACTTTCTATTTAACATAGGCAGCAGGTCCTCCTTGCACATTGAGACATTTGCAGTAACATCCGAAGGGCACTTTCACCATTAGATATTCATACGCACAAGACTAATTCTATTGTATGTATTAATATTAGCCAGTTTCTCTCTCTCTCTCACACACATAAACACACTTTTTCGGACTCTGTGTTTATTTTGTTTATTTATATCTACAGTGTCTCTCCTTGCCTTCATGCCACTGATTAACCCATTGCCTGATCACTTAAATATTATATTTTGTTTTAATCAGCTATTGTGGCCTGTAGTAAAGACAAACAGGATTTTAAAAAATAGCTTTTTATATTGTTTCATTCTTCCCTAAGCATATAAATCAATACAAAACAATACTGGCAGCCTATAACCCATGTCACATTCAGAACATAACTAAAAAATACTACGTATTGGCAAATGGATGTATGAAAAAGGAGGAATTACTACATTGTGCCCTCCCACCTCACTCTGTCTACAACAGTGAATTAAACAAATAGTTTATTTATGTAGGCTGAAAAAAGATTTACATAATGGTTAAATACCTTTACTAGAGACAGTGACTATGGGTTTTAATGTACAAATTAAAGACGTTTTGAGTGAAGTCTTGAATTTACTTAGTTGTTAGATGTCCAAGATCTGTGATGACTTTCAAATCCATAATTAACATGTGACCTAAGATTCATTCACATATTAAAAAATAAATATTATTTGAATATATGTATTTGAACAGTTTTCTGGGTTGAGAAATGACAATTTGAAAATATGTGAAAGGATTGCCTTGTCATTGCACCACAAAAGTCACTCAGAGTCTTCTCCATGACATGCTCGAAAAACAACCAAAAGTGCTTTGTTGTTGTTTGTGCAACATTGGGCTGGCTACTGTCTAAAGCAGGACGAGCAATGATGAATACGCAATATTAACTTAAAAACTTACCAAAAATATGTTATTCACTACAGTGATAGTGGTATTGACTCCAAATAAAGAATCATATTGCAGTTTAAATAAATGGCTTACAAGGTAATAGGGTTTAACAGAGCCTTTAAATATTTATTGTTCACCTAAAATGATTTTTCATCCATCCATCTTAAAGTAATGCGTACTCATCTTGCTAAACAGTTTTAAGCTGTATTTGGTATGGCTTATAAAGCTACACAGATTTAATACAATAGTGAATTTTTTTATCCAAAGTAAAATATCACCCACAGTTGGTCAGCAATATTACATGTAAATATGTTTAGTCTATTAAGGTTATTTCTATACCTTGTCTTCATCTTTTGTTTCTTCAAAACTCAGCTTAGGGCCTTGCTTAGGGACCCAACTGTGGTAGCTTGGCAGAGGTGGGATTTGTACCTTAAACCTTCTGGTCCATAGTCCAGTACCTTAACCACCTTAACCTTAACCACCACAGTTAAGGGTTTAATCTTCACTTCACATTTTGAGTTTAATCTTCATATGATTTCCAGTGACCAGTTTACATGTAGCCCTGTCAGAGCGTTTGTGGCCTGCATTGGGCCTTTATTAAGTCAGTTTCATTTTTGAGAGAATAGCAGTGATTCTAAAATAAAGTATTAAAATAATTATTTGTGATTTATAATTGATATAATGATAAATGATAAAATAACTGTATTCAGTTAAAGGTATTATTAAGAACAACCAGGGTGGTAATAGGACATTTTTGAACCAATGCTGCAATGGTGATCCCTTCTGGGCTATTCTTTTACGTCCGCATTACTTTATGTGAAACAGGACATTACCATTGTTACATAGTAGTTCAGATACGCAACATGAAAACATTAGTATTGGACTGTACAATATAGTAATTCTTACCTTTGTTCTTTATGAAACATAATAGCAAAAACAAAATCTTTTAATAGTTTTCTACCTGTGATTCCCTCTCTCTCATCAAGTGTCCCAAGGGTT